>JARQOD010000597.1:79608-138107 GCA_033576555.1 Oophaga sylvatica | reverse complement strand
AACCGGGACTGTAAAATGCTGGAGGACCAAGACACACTGTTGAAATCCATAATGTTCTCCATTCCAGCCGAGAGCGCTGCTGCTGCTACTGCTTTACAAAGCAGCTCTGTGCGTCGAGGCATTGTAGACACCTCTGCAACAAGAGGGAGCACAAGCAGCGCCTCTGCACAGGGCAAGAGCTGTATGTTACAAATGTGGCGAAGTTTTGTGACAGCGCCACCAAGGTCTACACCATAGTGATGGGAAATCTAGTTAATTTTGGTGATTAGTTCACCATGAACTAGTTCACTGAAAAGATTAGTTCAAAAGATTAGTTCATTTAGTTAATTTAGTTCAGTTTTTCTCCACCCTATCCTGTGAGGAGCTGATAGGAAATGCATCATGTGACCTCTGAACTAAATGAACTAGATGAACTGCTGAACAAAATGTTCTATTGAGAATGACTCAGGACAGCCTAGTTCAATCTGATGCCTCTCACTGAGCCCAGCAGTGCCACATAATGATTGTGTATGAGGGGGCTGAGAAGCAGTTCAGCATCCACCATTTTAAGAACAGAACAGGGGTCAGTGTTAAAGATTTTAGCAAGACTGATCTTCTAGGCTAGAGGCATGAACTACACACAGAAACACTCTCTCATACACACATATGAGCTGTGTCTGTGTACTGTGTGTGCAATTTCAGTTTTTATTAATAATATTATTATTACTATTATATTTGTATTTGATGTGTGGTATAGTGTTTTACTACCTTGTTTTCCAGCATCAAGAGCTGTAAAGAGCCAGTGTGAGACAGAGCAGGGAGCTTCCTGGAGCTGTATGAACCTGGATCACTCTCTGTCTTTTCCACTTACTGTTTAGTTCACAATGAACTAATCTGTGTCAGGATGGTGAACTAGATGAACTAGTTCACTCTGAAGATTAGTTCATTTTGAACTACTCACTCACGAACTACCCATCACTACTACACCATCCGAGACGGCTCCATTCACCAGGAAGCAACGTTTCCGTAAGATGGTGACAGACTACATGTCTTTCCCTCTCAGTGTACTCCCAGATGCCTCTTCCCCTTTCAAGTTTTGGGTCTCTAAGCTGGATACATGGCCAGAGCTTAGCCAGTATGCCTTGGAGGTGCTGGCTTGCCTGCTGCCAGTGTATTATCTGAGCGCGTCTTTAGTGCTGCAGGTGGTGTACTAACAGACCGTCGCATGCGACTATCCTCAGACAATGTAGACCGGCTTATTTTTCTGAAAATGAACAAGGCATGGATCTCACCTGAATTTGCCTGTCCGTTTTCAGATTAAATAACTGTTTGCCAACGTTTTCCAAGTCTCCTGTTATGTTCATCTTTCTACCACCTGAACTCTACTCCCTGGGCTACAACACTGCCAGTCAGAGGGGAATGATCAGTTACAAAACAAAATGTTATCCCCAACAAATAGTAGAGCAACGACTCCAGTGCCCACTTTATCGCCAGGCACTCTCTCTCTACAATGCTGTCTCTGTTTTTTGATGGAGTAAGTTTTCGACTCAGGAAACTAATGGGATGCTCCTCCCCGTTAAGCTCCAGTCCTGAGACAACACGGCACCCAGACCTACCTCTGACGCATCAGTCTGGACAATGAATTCTCTTTTGAACTCGGGTGTGCTCAAAACTGGTGACCCACACAGTGCCCCTTTTATTGCCCCTGTTGATGACCCCTTGCTGATTTATTAACCGGCCCCACCAGATCCATGGGTATTCTCTCAAACTGGACCTCTAAAATTTTTAATGGCACCAAGGGACTCACAAAATGAGGCTGAGGACTGTGTACCTGGCGCATGCGACAAGAGTTACAATACCGTTTAACTTCTTGATAGACCCCCAGCCAGTAAAACCGTTGTATAATTCTGTGTAGGGTTTTCTTTTGGCACAAATGTCACCCTAGTACATGCGCATGCGCTAAGTCCATTACCAACCTCCGATATGACTGCGGTAGCAGCAATTGCTAAAAAATTTCCACATGTATTTTATAAACCTGATACAGCAAATCTTGGTTCAGCTCTAATTGTTGAAATACTGTAGCTGCCCCGGGGTGTTGGGGTTCCCCATTGACAACCAGTAAATTTTCACGGGCTAGACTCAACGTAGGGGCCGCGGAGTTGCGCCTTACCAAATTTGTCACCTGTCACATTTAAGTATTACAATTCAGGTCCCGGTGGCAAATCTTCCATCTCCCCAACTAAAGGGTATGCCACACTAAACAATATCGCTAACGGGATCGCTAAAAAAGTCACTATTTAGCGATCCTGTTAGCGATGTTGTTCAGTGCGGCAGCTTCCAGCGACGAGCTTCCTGCTGTGATCTCGCTCGTCGCTGGAATCGTTCCGGACCCTATTTTCTCGTCGGCGCTCCCACTGGGTAAGTATCTAATCGCTGTGTGGCACCTTTTCTTAGCGATTTAGCGGTACTTTTGTACCGCTAAAGTCGTTAAGAAGATCGCTAACGGCGATAGCGTCGTTAACTATATCGCTAAATGCGGTAGCATTTAGCGATATAGAAACAATCCCGCTAGCGATCGCATTAGTATGCGTCGTTATTGTGATCGCTAGCGGGATTGTTTAGTGTGGCAGTACCTTAACACTTCGATAGGAGAGGGGTTTTCCTACTCCACCGAAGGCAAAGGTAATACTGCCCACTGCACACATGTGTTATGCATAGTGAGACTGATAGTAGCCAACAAAGTAGCTAACAAAGGCCACTTGTGATCACCCTATCAGCGTAGGAACAATGCTACTCAAACGATCTGCCATGATCCTGGACAAAATCTTGATATCATGGTCAATGAGTGAGAATGTACGATAGGATCCAGGCAGATGTGAAGGTTTGTTTGGTTTTAAGGGTATGCCACACTAAACAATATCGCTAACGGGATTGCTAAAAAACGTCACTATTTAGCGATCCCGTTAGCGATGTTGTTCAGTGCGGCAGCTTCCAGCGACGAGCTTCCTGCTGTGATCTCGCTCGTCGCTGGAATCGCTCCGGACCCTATTTCATCGCTGGCGCTCCCGCTGGGTAAGTATCTAATCGCTGTGTGGCACCTTTTCTTAGCGATTTAGCGGTACTTTTGTACCGCTAAAGTTGTTAAGAAGATCGCTAACGGCGATAGCGTCGTTAACTATATCGCTAAATGCGGCAGCATTTAGCGATATAGAAACAATCCCGCTAGCGATCTCATTAGTATGCAACGCTAACGAGATCGCTAGCGGGATCGAGTAGTGTGGCAGTACCTTTAGTAGCAACTTCATGTGTGACATGTTTGAATGGCTGGGCAACCCTCCTGTCTCCAATATATGATTGAAGGTGCGTACCAATGTGGACGGGATATCCTCACTCAATAATTTTAATAATTTGGCTGTAAACCCGTCAGGTCCTGGAGCTTTCCCGTATTTCAAGTAACTTATCGCCGCTGTCACTTCCATCACCTCAATTTGTTTTTTTAAAAGGAGAAGCTGATAGTTTGTGATGGATGGTAACCGTATTCCATCTACAAAGGTGTTACCCTCCGCACTATCCGTATGTTCCACCTTATATAAGTCTGAGTAGTATTCTTGTAGAATGGTGTTTATGCTTCGAGGGTCTGTGTTCATGATCCCATGTTTATTCGTTAACGCTGTAATATGTTGATGACGAATGTGATTTCCTTTCGCTAGTCGTGCTAATAGTCTCCCTCATTTGCTACCATAACGATATACATTGGCTCTATAATTGTTATTACTGCTTGTCTCTCGTCGATATACCCATACGTGTAAGTCAGCCTTAGCCTGCTTACATCTATTTTTAACCTGTGTTGATGAACTTGTCTTGTTTGCCGTGTACCTATCGCGTAATATCCTGCTAGCCTGCGAGTAGTTTGTCGCTATCTTCTTTATTAGCGTTGTCTGATAACCTATTAGTTTCCCGCGCATTACTCCCTTCCCTGCTGCCCATAAAAGTTCCGGCCTATCCCTAGTATCTCCTTTATCCCTTACATATTAAAAACACCATTGCTTCACCTGATGTCGAAACTTCTCATCCATTAACAAATAGGTCGGGAAGCGCCAAGTTTGATCTGGCCCCATCTGCACCATATCTGGCAGGGTCTCTGATACGGGCGCGTGGTCATATATAGCTACGTTGTGCACATCTGCCTCTTCCACTCCCCTTAATAGCTCCTGTGATAGCAATATATAATCTATTCTGGACCAAGAGTCATGTGGCGCCGAATAGAATGAATATTCACTGCCATCTGGGTTCAGGTGTGTCCAAATGTCTACAAAGTTAGTCGTGTCTAGCAAGGGTTATTATAAACGTGTGTCATGTGATCGCACATTCATTCGCATCGACCTACAGTTCTTCACTGGTTCGATTCACCATATTTAAGTCACCACCGTGGGTGGTTTTAATGCTCTCCTATCGGCCTGATATGCTTGGATACCTGGGATAAATTCAGGAGCGTCTCCAAACTCCCTACTCACATGTCAGCGCAGGAACCGGAAGAGGGAACGTGCTTGTTTTGTTGCGCATAGGTGGAGTTTTATACAGTAAATGATTACTGCGGTCTTATTTTTTGAGTCCCAAGGGCAGAATAAGGCTGCGTAACGTTACATTTTAGAGACACTCATATAATAGACACACGCTACCCTAACCGTGACACAAGGAAGGTATTGTTGCCGGATAAGGCCACCATTTTAGCGTCACTGTGCTGTTAATTCAGTTCAGGACAGAACGCTGCTCTGCTGACTCTGAGGGACAGTTAGAGATTGCGATTTTGTGTACTGTGCTTTAGGCAGGCTAGTTTACCAACCGCTGTGTACATCTTCCTTTTGCCTTGCAGTGTTTTTTTCACAGCTCTGCAAGGTGTGTGTGAGCGCAGGTGACGCGCTGCAGTTTGCTCGGCATACAACGCTGTATGTAGGCATCTGCACATGTCACTCTCACAGTCTTTTTTTTTTTTTTTCTTTAGTGTAATTCTTGCTGCAATTCTTGCTGCTCCATTCAATTGAAATTATAGTGTGACGTGCTTCCATCCGTATCCAATACATTGGTTGAAAACAATGTAGAAGGACACAAAAAGCCCTTTCACAGCTAACAGTTGTGTTCACTGTAGTCTGAGATTTTAATTTATTGAATTTTGATCACGCTCAAGTTACTTCTTCAAGCAATGCTGCTTGTACTCTGCTGAGCGTGTCTTACTGCTCATCCTTGTCATTTTTCTCTAATTGGTGTACATGTACATCAAAGTAGTCTTCATTTGGATCGAAATCCAAGCAGGTACCCGGACACTCTATGGCTGCTTTTATACGGTGGACTGGCTCCAACATTCAATAAGACTTAAGATGCAATCGGGCACCTTGGCAAGGCCCAATCCTCTTCTCCCTCTGATATAATAATAATAATAATAATCTTTATTTATGTAGCGCCAACATATTCCGCAGCGCTTTACAGTTTAACAGTTTCAAAACACAAGTCATAGGTAACAACGTTAACAATACAATAATTAAAGCAAAATAAGCCGACCCTGCTCGTGAGAGCTTACAATCTACAATGAGGTGGGGGAGATACAAAGTACAGGTGTGTATATATAATGGTGCATTTACAATGATGGTCCAGCCATCTTGAGGGAGTGAGGCATGGATGGAGATAGTAAATGGGCTCCACATACACACTTAAACATAGAACGACTTTGGTTAGTGAATGTGATAGGCCACTCTGAACAAATGTGTTTTGAGGGAGCGCCTGAAACCATGCAAATTGTGGATAGTCCTAATTTCTTGAGGTAGAGCATTCCAGAGGATTGGCGCAGCGCGGGAGAAGTCTTGGAGTCGGGAGTGGGAGGTACGGATTAGTGCAGAGGTTAGTCGAAAGTCATTTGCAGAGCGCAGCAGTCGGTTAGGCCGATAGATAGAAATGAGGGAGGAGATGTAGGGGGGTGCTGCACTGTGGAGAGCTTTGTGGGTGAGAACCAGTACTTTGAATTGGATCCTATAATGAATGGGCAGCCAGTGTAAGGACTGGCGAAGAGTGGACGCGTCCGAGTACCGATTAGCCAGATGGATGACCCTGGCTGCTGCATTAAGGATGGACTGGAGAGGGGATAGTCGAGTAATGGGGAGGCCAAGTAATAGAGCGTTGCAGTAGTCCAGGCGGGAGTGGATCAATGCTACAGTGAGGGTTTTTGTTGTTTCCATGGTGAGAAAAGGGCAGATTCTAGAGATGTTCTTTAGGTGTAGACGGCAAATATCTAACAAACAGGTCATGCTGGAGAGACTTGCACCTACTGCCACTCAGGGTCTTCAGCTCCTTTGTGAGAAACTAATGTTTGGCCAGCCAGTATATCAAATAAAGTTCATGAGAAATGGGAACTGTGGTTGGCTTCACTTTTGGTACTGGGTGCTAATACCAAACCATGGTGTGCCATTCAATGGATAAGTACCAGAAAGCTAAGGAGATGGTGGCCTCTCTCAACATGAAGGAGTTTGCTCGTTGTCTAGGAGACCGACCACCCCTGCTGTGTACCTTGTCAACGTTGTGTTGAAGCTTGCAAGGATTAAGAGGTTACAGTGGTAAAGGTACTGCCACACTAAGCTATCCCGCTAGCGATCTCGTTAGCGTTGCATACTAATGAGATCGCTAGCGGGATTGTTTCTATATCGCTAAATGCTGCCGCATTTAGCGATATAGTTCCCGACGCTATCGCCGTTAGCGATCTTCTTAATGACTTTAGCGGTACAAAAGTACCGCTAAATCGCTAAGAAAAGGTACCACACAGCGATTAGATACTTACCCAGCGGGAGCGCCAGCGATGAAATAGGGTCCGGAACGATTCCAGCGACGAGCGAGATCACAGCAGGAAGCTCGTCGCTGGAAGCTGCCGCACTGAACAATATCGCTAATGGGATCGCTAAATAGTGACGTTTTTTAGCGATCCCGTTAGCGATATTGTTTAGTGTGGCATACCCTTAAGTCTGGTTTTTACTAAAGATCCTGCTGTGTATTATAGTTTATATGTTTTTTTTTTTTTTTTAAATACAATGTATCTTATGAATGTTAAATAACTTTTTTTTTTTTTTTTAATACAATGTATCTTATGAATGTTAAATAACTTTTTTTTTTTTAAATACAATGTATCTTTTTTTTTTTTTTTTCAGGTATTTTATCTACCGTAGTTAGTTGCTGATCGTTGACTCTACACCCCTCTCCCCAGAATGTTACTCGGGTTATGGGGAGAAAATCACCGCTATTCCAGACTGATTTCATGTTAATGTGTCTGGCTCTTTAACAGCACACAGCACTTGATGTTAGTTTATCTTGTCATGGAAATATATATGCATTCCATATATTCAAAGTATATTCACATATATGTATTCACAGTTCACAGTTAGATAGATCTCACTTGCTAAAAAACCTTGTGCTCACATATTTCTAGGCCAGATATAATCAGTCGTTTTAAAGAAATCTGGCCTCCATTAAGGTACTGCCACACTAAACAATCCCGCTAGCGATCACGATAACGACGCATACTAATGCGATCGCTAGCGGGATTGTTTCTATATCGCTAAGTGCGGCCACATTTAGCGATATAGTTAACGACGCTATCGCCGTTAGCGATCTTCTTAACGACTTTAGCGGTACAAAAGTACCGCTAAATCGCTAAGAAAAGGTGCCACACTAGCGATATATACTTACCCAGCGGGAGCGCCGACGAGAAAATAGGGTCCGGAACGATTCCAGCGACGAGCGAGATCACAGCAGGAAGCTCGTCGCTGGCAGATGCCGCACTGAACAACATCGCTAACGGGATCGCTAAATAGTGACGTTTTTTAGCGATCCCGTTAGCGATATTGTTCAGTGTGGCATACCCTTAAGACCTTCGTAAAGGAACAAATGCATGAAGTACAAAATGTCCTATTAGATATCTGTTGTTTACATTATAGTTATGCAAGGCAACTAGGTCACAAGAACATAAACAATAATTCTGCAACTTCAGCTCTTTTAATCATAATTATCATATTTACACTAGAACAGCCAATAATCTAGCAGCTTTTAATTGTATGTTAATTGACTAACCAGCCCCTTTTTGTAAACGTATAAAACCTTGAATGAATAATAAATGTATGTCTTTGACGAACTGTTATACTGACACTTTCGTGTGGACAGTCCTCATTTCGTTCTGAGCGCTCAAAAAGACATTATATAGAGATTTGGACATGGCAAGCAGCAAACACAGGATATTTTTATCCTAATTAAATTTCCATATCAGTTGGCGCCTGCACGCGGGGCATTGGACGAAACGCACGAGGACTCGGCCGACCGGAGAGACGGGGGTGTTGGCCCTGGCCTTGGCACACGGGACGGAGACTGCAGCTCCATCAGTAAGGTAAGAAAACTTTGTCATCTTACCTGAATGTTCCCTGTGCCTAGTCCTAGCCTACACTTCCAGCCGGTCGGACGTGGTCATCACCGCATTCCCAGGTTGTGTAAAAAGTCCATACCCTTATCCAAAAGCCCTGGGATATAAGCCGAGTTGGTTGCTGCTGTGCTGTATATGTTTCATGTTTTATGTGAACCGGGAGAAAGTTGGAACGGTGACTGTGTTTTTGCTTGCTGATCTCTGGGGCTGTATAGCAAAAGACAAATTGCTGCATAAGTTCCCGCAGTAAACTTTCACGCACCGGGAGGCCATCCCAGTCAAATCAGACGTGGAGGGCGGGAGCTTTGTTTTGGATAAGTCCACGCAGATATTCTTCACACATTGGAGGGAGGTTATCCCAAAAAATCCAGTTGTGGAAGCGAGGGCTTTGTTCGGTTAAGTTTCTGCAGTAAACTTTCACGCACTGGGAGGCCATCCCAGTCAAATCAGACGTGAAGGGCAGAAGCTTTGTTTGGATAAGTTCTCACAATAATTGTCCACGCATCGGGAGACCATCCCAGTCAAATCAGACGTGGATAGTGAGAATTTTGATGAAGGCTATTGCAGATTACTGTGACCGGCGCACAGAGCGATAGAACCTTGAGCCTCACCGCGCTCAGTGCAATTGGTGAGTTATCAGTTACCAGAGCAGCTTGTATGTGTCACAGATCATCAAAAGAGGGATTCGTATTCTCCCGGGTGTCTGTCTCATTGTCTGTATCAAGTACTGTCGCTTTAAATCACATCTCTGTGAGCTCTGTCAGTAACTCATTCAGAGCAGTGTGCTGGCTGCAGCAGCGAGAAAACCCCTTTGACCCCCCTCCTCTGCTAATCACGTTATCAGGCATTCTGTTTCTTGGCTTTGATTTTTATTTTTTTAAGCTAGTTTTTTGGCTACAGGTTTTAACGTGAGAATTATCAGGCATTCAGACTGAACTATATTCATTTTTTTTTTTGCTATTCTGAGGAATAATAATAATTTTTTTTTTTTTGATACGTGATTTCAGTGGCTATAGAGACAGCAAGCAGAGATATAAGAAAGGGAGGGGGGAAGCAGCCAGCTGACATTTCAGAGATTTTTAATTAGCTGTTTTAGTAACAAGGGTTGTTTTTCAGAGTTTTATGATTAATACGGTTTTTCTTTTCTCCCCTTTTTGGTGAATTTATTTTTTTTTTGTTTACTTTTTCTAGAGTTTTTTACTAAATCTAACTTTTTGTTTTTTTTAAAAAAAAAAAAAATTTTCTTTTAAGTACATTTTTAAATGATTTTGGAGAGATTTTTTTTTTTTTCTCTAAGCAATTTATTTTAGAGCTTTATTTCTCCAGCCATTTTTTTTTTTTTTCTACAAGCTTGCCTTAGAACAAGGTCACATAGATAAGGAGAATTACAGGCTGAGGGAGAGAGCAGACACAAACTACGCAGTGGTCTGAGCAGCCCCTCCCGTCGGGCATTCGGCGAGGAAATTTTTTTTTTTTTTTTTTATGTGAATAAGTTTGAAAAGGTGTTAAATCATCTGTGAGAAAAAGATCACTGACATGTCACAAGAGCAGAATTCAGAGTCACACACATCACATGTCCATCATGTGGAGACACGGGACAGGTGTAGGCTGCTCTCATTGAGTAAGGAGTAGAGTTGAGCGATACTTTCCGATATCCTAAAGTATCGGAATCGTAATGGTATCGCCGATATCACTAAAATATCGGCGATACCCGATACCGATACCGGAAGTCCCATGTAAGTCTATGGGAACAAAATATCGAAATTAAAAAAAAACCCATTCTTGCCTTGTTGGTTAATTGTACATGAAGGAAAACAAGAAAGAGTAATGTAGAATGTATTGGGGGAGGTTGAGGAGACATTAAAGGCATAGATGTTTGACCCAATCCAATGGAATAGCATTATTTATTTTTTTTTAGGAAATACGTTCGGATTGACGAACAAATTGACAATGTTGTTAACCTTTTTTCTATTTTGTCAAATATGTCTGTTTCACAACTTCCATGGTCTTCACCTTTTTAACTTTTCACACACTTTCTCCTTCATAATTTTCAGCAGCATCATCTTTCTCATCAAATTATTCTTCATCTTCACCTTATTAATCTTCTAAAACTTCTTGCTATTCATCTTTTTGTTAACATTACTTATATTGTTCTTATTAAACAGTTATTATTCTTCATATTCTACTTCTTCATCTTCTTCCTATTCATCCTTTTCATCATATTCTTATTTGTGACAGACATTCCTGTACTTGTAATCTGTAAAACTCTGAATTTTCATCCTTCCGTTCTTGCTGTCACGAAAGATTTTAATTACAACAGTATTTGTCCGCGTTCAGTTTAGCCTGCAGCAGCATCAGGCATTTTCCAGGGGCACCACGAGGAGGAACGGACTCACCCCCATACACTGCTTAGTCTTCTTCTGCTTAGAATTTAGAGCATATATTTTGCTCTTCATTTTGGTCTTATACTTAATGTTCTTCTGCTTTTTGATCTTCTGCTTATTGTTCTTCTGTCTCTTGTTCTGTATCTTGTAGTTTGTCTTAACCTTCTTTGTCCTGTTGGTGATGGTACAAAAGCCAATGGAAGTAACGAGGACCAGCTGACTGTGCTGGAACCCGGAGGGTCAGCAGAAGGAAAAGAGCCAATGGCACAACCGAGGACCAGCTGACGTTACTGGGACACGGTTACTAAGCAGGAGGTACCTGTGCTCCAAAGCACTACCAAGGACCAGCAGACGTTGCTGGAACTCGGATACCGACATGGAGGCACCTAGGCCAAAGGCACTGCGGAGAACCAGCTGACGGTACTGGAACCCGGATGAGTAGCAGAAGGTACAAGAGCCAATGAAAGTAACGAGGACCAGCTGACTGTGCTGGAACCCGGAGGGTCAGCAGAAGGAAAAGAGCCAATGGCACAACCGAGGACCAGCTGACGTTACTGGGACACGGTTACTAAGCAGGAGGTACCTGTGCTCCAAAGCACTACCAAGGACCAGCAGACGTTGCTGGAACTCGGATACCGACATGGAGGCACCTAGGCCAAAGGCACTGCGGAGAACCAGCTGACGGTACTGGAACCCGGATGAGTAGCAGAAGGTACAAGAGCCAATGAAAGTAACGAGGACCAGCTGACTGTGCTGGAACCCGGAGGGTCAGCAGAAGGAAAAGAGCCAATGGCACAACCGAGGACCAGCTGACGTTACTGGGAAACGGTTACTAAGCAGGAGGTACCTGTGCTCCAAAGCACTACCAAGGACCAGCAGACGTTGCTGGAACTCGGATACCGACATGGAGGCACCTAGCCAAAGGCACTGCGGAGAACCAGCTGACGGTACTGGAACCCGGATGAGTAGCAGAAGGTACAAAGGAGGCACAACTGTTTGACGTAACACGAGGGAACAGCTGACTTCTGGAACCCATAACACGGAGCAAGTGTAACGGCTACAGCACTCGAAGAAAAACGGCGGATGTGAACCCGAGAGACAGATGAACAGGTGGAGCGCGGACATTGCCGTTACTACAGCAGGGAACAGCTGACTACTGAACCCCAGTAAGCACAGGACAAGTGTAACTGCACAGCACTTGTCGAGAAACACTCGGGGTTAACCCGGATGAGAGGAACTGTAGGCAGAAGGACTTTGCCGTACACAGCAGGGAACAGCTGACATTACTGACTAACACGGGCATGAGACTGTAGTTCAGAAGCGGGTACCAATGAGAAAGAACATGTGGAGGCAGCAGGACTGTTTGCCGTCACACAGCAGGGGAACAGCTGACATTACTGAACCCCAGTAACACGGAGCAAGTGTAGACTGTGCTAACAGCACTTCCGAGAAACAACTGCTGTGACCGGATGACATGGAGGCACCTTGCCTACACGCGGAACAGCTGACGTACTGAACCGAACAGAGAGGTACATGGTAAAGGAGGCGCAGGACTTTTGCTGTTACACAGCAGGGGAAACACTGACATAGCTGAACCCAGTAACACAGCGGGAAGTGATTACTGACTAACAGCACTTCCGAGAAACACACTGGCTGGTGTTGTAACCCAGGGATGAGAAAGAACATGGTGGAGGCAGCAGGACTGTTTTGCCGTCACACAGCAGGGGAACAGCTGACATTACTGAACCCCAGTAACACGGGAGCAAGTGTAGACTGTGCTAACAGCACTTCCGAGAAACAACTGGCGGTGTTGTAACCCAGGGATGAGAAGAGAACATGGTGGAGGCAGCAGGACTTTTTGCCGTACACACAGCAGGGGAACAGCTGACATTACTGAACCCCAGTAACACAGGAGCAAGTGTAGACTGTGCTAACAGCACTTCCGAGAAACAACTGGCGGTGTTGTAACCCAGGGATGAGAAGAGAACATGGTGGAGGCAGCAGGACTTTTTGCCGTTCACACAGCAGGGGAACAGCTGACATTACTGAACCCCAGTAACACAGGAGCAAGTGTAGACTGTGCTAACAGCACTTCCGAGAAACAACTGGCGGTGTTGTAACCCAGGGATGAGAAAGAACATGGTGGAGGCAGCAGGACTTTTGCCGTTCACACAGCAGGGGAACAGCTGACATTACTGAACCCCAGTAACACGGAGCAAGTGTAGACTGTGCTAACAGCACTTCCGAGAAACAACTGGCGGTGTTGTAACCCAGGGATGAGAAGAGAACATGGTGGAGGCAGCAGGACTGTTTGCCGTACACACAGCAGGGGAACAGCTGACATTACTGAACCCCAGTAACACAGGAGCAAGTGTAGACTGTGCTAACAGCACTTCCGAGAAACAACTGGCGGTGTTGTAACCCAGGGATGAGAAGAGAACATGGTGGAGGCAGCAGGACTGTTTGCCGTACACACAGCAGGGGAACAGCTGACATTACTGAACCCCAGTAACACAGGAGCAAGTGTAGACTGTGCTAACAGCACTTCCGAGAAACAACTGGCGGTGTTGTAACCCAGGGATGAGAAGAGAACATGGTGGAGGCAGCAGGACTTTTGCCGTTCACACAGCAGGGGAACAGCTGACATTACTGAACCCCAGTAACACGGAGCAAGTGTTAACTGTGCTAACAGCACTTCCGAGAAACAACTGGCGGTGTTGTAACCCAGGGATGAGAAGAGAACATGGTGGAGGCAGCAGGACTTTTGCCGTTCACACAGCAGGGGAACAGCTGACATTACTGAACCCCAGTAACACAGGAGCAAGTGTAGACTGTGCTAACAGCACTTCCGAGAAACAACTGGCGGTGTTGTAACCCAGGGATGAGAAAGAACATGGTGGAGGCAGCAGGACTTTTTGCCGTTCACACAGCAGGGGAACAGCTGACATTACTGAACCCCAGTAACACAGGAGCAAGTGTAGACTGTGCTAACAGCACTTCCGAGAAACAACTGGCGGTGTTGTAACCCAGGGATGAGAAAGAACATGGTGGAGGCAGCAGGACTTTTGCCGTTCACACAGCAGGGGAACAGCTGACATTACTGAACCCCAGTAACACAGGAGCAAGTGTAGACTGTGCTAACAGCACTTCCGAGAAACAACTGGCGGTGTTGTAACCCAGGGATGAGAAGAGAACATGGTGGAGGCAGCAGGACTTTTGCCGTTCACACAGCAGGGGAACAGCTGACATTACTGAACCCCAGTAACACAGGAGCAAGTGTAGACTGTGCTAACAGCACTTCCGAGAAACAACTGGCGGTGTTGTAACCCAGGGATGAGAAGAGAACATGGTGGAGGCAGCAGGACTTTTGCCGTTACACACAGCAGGGGAACAGCTGACATTACTGAACCCCAGTAACACAGGAGCAAGTGTAGACTGTGCTAACAGCACTTCCGAGAAACAACTGGCGGTGTTGTAACCCAGGGATGAGAACAGAACATGGTGGAGGCAGCAGGACTTTTTGCCGTTCACACAGCAGGGGAACAGCTGACATTACTGAACCCCAGTAACACAGGAGCAAGTGTTAACTGTGCTAACAGCACTTCCGAGAAACAACTGGCGGTGTTGTAACCCAGGGATGAGAAGAGAACATGGTGGAGGCAGCAGGACTTTTGCCGTTCACACAGCAGGGGAACAGCTGACATTACTGAACCCCAGTAACACGGGAGCAAGTGTTAGACTGTGCTAACAGCACTTCCGAGAAACAACTGGCGGTGTTGTAACCCAGGGATGAGAAGAGAACATGGTGGAGGCAGCAGGACTGTTTGCCGTTCACACAGCAGGGGAACAGCTGACATTACTGAACCCCAGTAACACAGGAGCAAGTGTAGACTGTGCTAACAGCACTTCCAAGCAACAACTGGCGGTGTTGGAGCCCAGGGTCAAGGAGGGTGTAGGCATAAAATATTGAGTTATTGCCTTGTTACGTGGCCATTGCAAATGTATGTACTTCAAACAAGAATAAATGAAGTTTTACTACAACAATAAAATGATAAATTTCAATTACAAGAATAGAAAAATATTTATACTTGACAGTCCTCTGTGGTTGATAACGTTTAATGGCTAACTGAAAATATGGTAACAAATTCAAAGCTTTCGAGACTACTCAGGTGTCTTCATCAGGCTAAGAGTAAAGCCAAAAATGAAGAATCACATATTTCTACACACAACAGGACACAGGAATAGCTAAGACAAGTGAGGGAGGGACAAGTGAGGGGAGACCGGCAACAAAAAGGAGAACAAGGATGAATTATCAGCGCCACACAATCACAGATAAATTAATGAATTTAGCTGTGGCAAAAGACTTTTGTATGCCCGGTCATAGCATCATGGATATGGAATTACTGTTATTAAAATATAACTTCAAATATGAGAAACGTACAAAGGTTTCAGAATATAAGCTCATCATGACCTTTGACACTGTTAGTGATGGAATGAATAGATCACATGGATTTATGTCATTCTATATCAATTAAGGAATCTGCGTCTATGCCCTTCCAGGGTCATGAAAACCCCAAAAAAATACGCCAATGAGAGGGCAATCAAACTTTCTATCCTTATCTAGGAACTGTTCGAATATTTATGTTCATCCCTGTGAGATAATGACAGTTCTGATACACGTCACTTACTTGTCTTACCTATTGCAATATTCCTGTGTCCTGTTGTGTATAGAAATATGTGATGCTTAATTTTTTTAGTTAGTCTTTCCCTGATGAAGAGACGTGAGTAGCCTTGAAAGCTTGCAATTTGTTTCCATCTTTTCAGTTATCCATAAAAAGGTATGAACCACTGCTGACTCTGAAGTCTAAATATTTTTCTATCTACTGGCTAACACGGTACAAAGATACACATGTTTTCTAATTTCAAGAAGGAAAAATAAAGAAAATACAAATATAAACGCATATATGCACATGCCAAAAATAAATGGAACAACACAACACCCAAAAAATTGGTAACAAAATATAGTGTTGTAAATTTAAGAATAAAAGTACATTTTTTTTTTATGAATAATGCTTAAGGAACGCAATGTTAAACTATAACATAGTGAAGACAATGGATTTTGTAATAGTCACTCATCATCATCATCGCAAATTTTATGTGACAGTCACAGACAATTTAATTATTTAAGTTCATAAAATCGTAACTTTCTATAGCATGTATGACATGTCCAGCATGGACTCATCAATGTGATTGATGACACAATAATGTACAATAAAAAATAACCATTTAAAAAAACATTAGGCATTGTTTGTCACAATTTAAGTGTGTGCCTGCAAGTGTAGGTGAAACAAAGGCTACGGATAGCAAAGGTATATTCTATGTCTGTATCACACAGTGGACAGCCTCTGATGGGTAATGCCGATGTTATACTGTACGTCAATAAAGTCTGCGGCTGAAATCATGCATTTTTTGCTTGTAGAGTGTTGAAGAGGGTAAAAGAATGTCTGTTTGCGCAAAGCTTTATCCGTCAACACTACCTTCCTACTGTCACGCGTAGGGTAGGGTAGCGTGTGGCAATTAGCTGACTATCAAATGTGAGGTTAGGCTGCGTTATTGCGCACTAGGGACGCAAAAAAAAATACAGCAGTAATAATTTAATGTGTAATACTACACCTATGACAAACCAAAAAATTACGTTCCCTCTTTAACAATGTACAAGACTAACAAGCCTAATGGTTGACGCTGACTTAATTGAGATACAGTATTACATCAACATTGTCCATGAGTAACTATGCACTGTGATACCTATATACCAGTATTAATTTATATCTCTTGTGGTTGTTTCAACAGCACTTGCAGGTATAAGTACCTATTGTCAGTATGCATGATGCACTTTCTAGATGTAATAATTTATTATTGGACATTATTACCATGTTTACATGCTGGCCATTTCATATATGGTGTTTGAAGTTACAGTTGGCATCAGTATGTGTATTTTATAATGTCTGTCATAAATAAAACTCGTGATGATGATGATGAGGATGTAATGATTCGTACATCCATTGAGTGCATTATCTTACAGGTACAGATAAAGTTCCTTTAAAAGCATTAATTCATAAGTCTGAAATGTACTTTTATGCATTAATTTAAAAATGTGAAGAGTAGACTATGTTTTATTTTTTGTTACCATTTCTAATAGACATGTGCAGATATGCGCTGTGATGACAAATTATTATTTGTCCATATTTTCTTAAAAATTTATCATTCTAGGCCTGCAAAACTTCACAATTTCATGTTTTCAGCATAACAAGCAGGGTGACGGCTCTTCCCTATTTGGAGCATGTTGGTCATGTGTTTTTCTGTCCATGTGTCGGGAACAGGACACTTCTTGCCGTTGACACAGCAGGGGAACAGCTGGCGTTACTGAACCCCACTAACAGTAGAGCTTGTGTTTTGTTCTGTGGACACGACACTTCTGAGCAGCAACTGGCAGTGTTGGAGCCCAGGGAGTAGAGTTCAGGTGGTAGAAAGATGAACATAACAGGAGACATGGATAACGTTGCGAACCAGTTATTTAATCTGAAAACGGACAGACAAATTCTGGCGAGATCCATGCCTTGTTCATTTTCAGAAAAGTAAGCCGGTCTACATTATCGGAGGATAGTCGCATGCGACGGTCTGTTAGTACACCACCTGCAGCACTAAAGACGCGCTCCGATAATACACTGGCAGCAGGGCAAGCCAGCACCTCCAATGCATACTGGCTAAGCTCTGGCCATGTATCCAGCTTAGAGACCCAAAACTTGAATGGGGAAGAGCCATCTGGGAGTACACTGAGAGGCAAAGCCAAGTAGTCTGTCACCATCTGACGGATACGTTGCCTCCCGCTGACTGGAGCCCTCTCGGATGGTGTAGACATTTGTGGCGCTGCCACAAAACTTTGCCACATTTTGAACATACTGGTCTTTCCCTGTGCAGAGGCACTGCGTGTGCTCCCTCTTGTTGCAGAGCTCTCTACACTGCCTCGACGCACAGAGCTGCTTTGTAAAGCAGTAGCAGCAGCAGTGCTCTCGGCAGTAAGGTAGAACATTAGGGATTGCACCAGTGTGTCTTGGTACTCCCGCATTTTACGCTCCCGGTTCAACGGTGTGATGAGGCTTTTGACGTTGTCCCGGTAGCGAGGGTCTAGGAGGGTGTACACCCAATAATCAGACGTCGTGAGAATGTGGGCGATGCGGCGGTCGTTTCTTAGGCACTGCAGCATGAAATCAACCATGTGCTGCAGACTCCCAACTGGCAAAGAAACGCTGTCCTCTGCAAGAGGCGTTATCTCTGCCTGCTCTGCATCACCCCACCCTCGCTCTACATACTGACTAGAGCGTTGTGTACCTCCCTCTGGAGCGATGTCTTCCTCCTCCATTGACTCCTCCTCCTCATCCTCCTCACAAAGTGAGCCCTGCCCAGCCCTTTGTGAGGAACCACGTTGCGCTGACTTTCCAGAAGGTGATGGAATTTGTGACTCCTCATCCTCCACCTCTTCCAAAACCTCATCCCTTATTGCTTGCAGTGTTTTTTGAAGCAGGCAGATAAGGGGGACAGTCAGGCTGACTAGTGCATCATCTGCACTCGCCATCCGCGTTGACTCATCAAACGCACGCAAAACGTGGCACATGTCCTTCATAGTGGCCCACTCATTAATGGTGAAGTGTGGACGGCGCAAATTGCGTGTTGATTGCGCCTGATGCAGCTGATACTCCATAACTGCTGGCTGCTGCTCACACAACCGCTCCAACATATGTAACGTTGAATTCCACCTGGTGGATACGTCACATATGATGCGATGTTCAGGAAGGCGCAATCTGCGTTGCAGAGCTGCAATGCGCGATCTGGCCATGCTGGAACGTCGCAAGTGAGCGCACTCTAGGCGGACCTTGTGCAGCAGTGCATCAAGATCCGGATAGTCCCTCAAAAAACTCTGCACGACCAAGTTGAGCACATGTGCCAGACATGGTATGTGAGTGAGGTTGCCAAGGCCCAGAGCTGCCACCAGATTTCGGCCATTGTCACACACTACCAAGCCTGGCTGGAGATTCGCTGGCAAAAACCACACGTCGCTCTCCTGCTTGATGGCATTCCAGACCTCCTGCGCTGTGTGGCTTCGATTCCCCATGGGAATTAATTTCAGAACGGCCTGTTGCCGTTTGGCCACGGCTGTGCTCATATCGGTCGCATCAGGTAAGCGTCCACGGGTCCATGTGGAGGTAGACCGTGACGGCTCCTGCAGCGATGATTCTGAGGAACTGGAGTAGGAGGAGGAGTCAATGTGGACAGACTTGATTCCGGCAATCCTTGGAGTTGGCAGAACACGTACAGCGCCACTCGCAAGATCTGTACCCGGCTCCACAACATTCACCCAATGGGCAGTGAGTGAAAGGTATCGTCCCTGGCCATGGGTACTGGTCCACGCATCGGTGGTCAGGTGGACCTTGCTACTGACGGCGTTTAGTAGCGCATGTTTAATTTTTGCCTCAACATGCTTTTGCAGACCAGGGACGGCTTGCCTGCTGAAATAAAATCGGCTGGGCACATTGTATTGTGGGACTGCCAATGCCATTAATTCACGGAAACTGTCAGTCTCCACCAGCCTGAATGACAGCATTTCAAGGGACAGGAGTTTTGCAATGACAGCATTCAGAGCCTGTGCTCGTGGATGGTTTGCCGAGTATGGCCGTCTTTTATCCCATGCCTGTGCTACCGATGGCTGTTTTGTGGCCTGGGTGTGTGAGGATGACAGGGAACTTGCACCTGTGGGTGGAATAACACTGTGTCTCTGGACAACAGTGACAGAGGTTCTTCCATGGCGATCCTTTGAGGAAGCCTTACCAGCTGTGTGTGAACTGGAGGAAGAGGCTCCAACAGGAGCTGAAGATGTAGGTGCTGCTGTAGGTTGGCCTACATCTCCAGTGTGTCTTTGTAACTCAACAAAGTGCTTTGACCGCACATGTTTCCACATATTTGTTGTATTAAGGTTACTGACACTTTTACCTCTTTTAATTTTTTGATTACACAGCTTGCATTTGACATAGCAAATATCATCTGCAACTGTATCAAAAAAGGACCACGCAGAGCAAGTCCTGGGAGCGCCCGGTTTGGCTGTTGTAAGAGAACTGCTCCGAACGGGTGCCAAACTGGAGGCTACAGGCAAGCGAGTCTGCAGCCTACCTCTCCCTACTGTTTGGACCGTTGGTGCAATCTCTTCCTCAGAGCTGCTCCCACCACCTTCCTGTTCCTCACGCCATGTTGGGTCTTGGACCTCATCATCTCCACCACTACCCTCTTCCAACACCTGCTGTTGTTGGGTGGTCTGGCCAGCACCATGCTCAACAGAAACTGGCAACTGAGTCTCATCATCATCAGATGCGTTCTGCGGTGTGCTGACCATCGGCACTGGCTCACCCGCCTCTTCAGATTCAGAGAGACACAGCTGTTGCGCATCACTGCATACTGCCTCTTCTTCACATTCCAGAATGCTGCTTGCTGGGCCCCTGTTTCCAAGCCAACAGATTCTGAGAACAGAAGCAGAGACTCAGCTGGCTCCTGTACAGAGCTCTCTGACTGCCTGGGCAATTTGGCAGGCGGTGAAGAGACTGATGGTTGTTCAACAGTGCTGTGGTCCTGAGAGGAGGTGGAAGGTATTGAAGTCGATGCATTGGCTGCCATCCAACCAACAACGGCTTCAATTTGTTCTTCACGCAGCAGGGGGGTACGCTGAGCTCCTACAAAAGTGCGCATAAAGGAACGCTCACGGGGAAAACTGGTGGATGCTGTGTCACTGGGTGCGGCAGCAGCCACAGAATCCCCACGTCCTCTCCCTGCTGCAAATCCACGGCCTCGACCACGACCACGTGCCTTACTCACTGACTTCTTCATCTTGGTAGATTGATAAAGAAAGTCAGAAAAGTTAAGGCCTAAGTGTGGTTATTCCTCACAGACTACAGTGAACCCTGCAGACAACTGTTCAGTATCTGTGAAAGGCCCTTTGTGTAGTTCTATAGTGTTTGCAACCAATGTATTGTATACGGATGGAAGCGCGTCACACTAATAGATTAGATTTTTTTCCACTAAAATGGAGCAGCACCAATTAGAGAAAAATGTGAAGGATGAGGCAGTGACACACGCTCAGCAGACTACAACCGGCAGTGGTTGAAGTACAAACTGGAGCGTAATCTGCACTCACAAAATGAAAAGCTCACAGACTACAGTGAACACTGAAACACAACTATTCACTATCTGTGAAAAGCTCCTTTGTGTAGTTCTATAGTGTTTGCAACCAATGTATTGTATACGGATGGAAGCGCGTCACACTAATAGATTAGATTTTTTTTCCACTAAAATGGAGCAGCACCAATTAGAGAAAAATGTGAAGGATGAGGCAGTGACACACGCTCAGCAGACTACAACCGGCAGTGGTTGAAGTACAAACTGGAGCGTAATCTGCACTCACAAAATGAAAAGCTCACAGACTACAGTGAACACTGAAACACAACTATTCACTATCTGTGAAAAGCTCCTTTGTGTAGTTCTATAGTGTTTGCAACCAATGTATTGTATACGGATGGAAGCGCGTCACACTAATAGATTAGATTTTTTTCCACTAAAATGGAGCAGCACCAATTAGAGAAAAATGTGAAGGATGAGGCAGTGACACACGCTCAGCAGACTACAACCGGCAGTGGTTGAAGTACAAACTGGAGCGTAATCTGCACTCACAAAATGAAAAGCTCACAGACTACAGTGAACACTGAAACACAACTATTCACTATCTGTGAAAAGCTCCTTTGTGTAGTTCTATAGTGTTTGCAACCAATGTATTGTATACGGATGGAAGCGCGTCACACTAATAGATTAGATTTTTTTCCACTAAAATGGAGCAGCACCAATTAGAGAAAAATGTGAAGGATGAGGCAGTGACACACGCTCAGCAGACTACAACCGGCAGTGGTTGAAGAACTAACTGGAGCGTGATCTGCACTCAAAAAATCAAAACCTCACAGACTGCAGTGAACACTGAAACACAACTATTCACTATCTGTGAAAAGCTCCTTTGTGTAGTTCTATAGTGTTTGCAACCAATGTATTGTATACGGATGGAAGCACGTCACACTAATAGATTTGATTTTTTTCTAATATAATGGAGCTGCACCAATTCCACTAAATAAAATAAAAAAAATAAAAAAAAAAGTGACACGTGCAGATGCCTACAAACAGCGGTGGATGCAGAGCAAACTGCAGCGTCACCTGCACTGTCACACACACACCTTGCACAGAGCTGTTAAAACAACACTGGCAAAATGAAGCTTTACACAGCGGTTGGTAAACTAGCCTGCCTCAAGCACAGTAGTACACAAAATCGCAATATCTAACTGTCCCTCAGAGTTAGCAGAGTAGCGTTCTGTCCCTTACTGAGTTCACAGCACAGTGACGCTAAAATGGCGGCGGCGCCTTTTATAGTGCATTCTGACATCATTTCAGCAGCCAATCACAGCCATGCCATTAGTTAAGATGACCGCAGCATTACAGGATGTGCCCACACTTCGTAGGATTCCTCATTGGCTGACTAAAATCACATTGCCTCTCAAAGAATTATGGGAACTTCCGATTCCGGTATACGATATGGAAAAAGTATCGGAATTAAGTATCGGAATTCCGATAACGCGAATATCGGCCGATACCCGATACTTGCGGTATCGGAATGCTCAACACTAGTAAGGAGCCTTGTACAGGGAAAAACGCTCCCCGCCTCTCTCCACAGGGAGAAGGCATTTTTGTTTCAACCATCCCCTCTCAAGAGTCACAGGGGGGACTCCCCCTCCATCTTTCTTCTCTCCCTCCCCTCCTCTTTCTCTCGCTCCTCCCTCACACCTCCCTTCTCTTCCTCTTTTTTCTACTTCGTCATCAACTGGGTCAACGCCCAATCCAAGCAATGTGGTGTCCCTGTATTCAGTGTCTCCAGCACAGGGCACCTTGTCTATCCCAAGCACAGTACAAACATTGCCAGTCATTATATCAGGAGAAGAAAGTGCAGATCTCCCTACACAAAACGCTACATGTAACCCCAGACACAACAGTCCACAGCTTAGGGCTTCACAGGGGGGTGGTATAGCTACAGGACAAATGAACCTCAGGCAAGTAGGCTGCTAGCATGGAACCATGACACTGATCCAGCCTCAGCAAGGAAGTGGGAAATCCCCATGCAGCAAGACAACTTTAAAGCCCAAATCTCACCCAGTGTATGCACCAAGTACACCATGTCACTTCTTATCTGATGAAGATGAAGATGCAACGTCACACATGCTGCCCAATACTAGGGAAGAAAACACACAAGCACCAATAGAGCAGGGACAGGTAGAGGCACCATCCTATGAGCCCTTCATCCCAAGCCAGGTGATCAGTATGCTGCCAGACCCAGGGATACACCCCATGCCATTTTGCCAAAAAATGCAGCAGATCCAGCGAACGAATGCAGCAGCCTGGACTGATCTCTGGACCGTAATGGAAATAAAAGCAGGTGATGCATTCTGGCCAATTATGAGAGAACACTTCAAGCTTCCAACAGAGTTAGATGCGTATGCCTGGGAGACAGGACCAAAGCTAATTGAGCAACTCAGAGAATGGGCCAAAAGCAGACTGACAGGACAAACTCTCAGCCTACATGTCACGAGTCAAGACAAAGACAGAGTCTGTGGAGAAGTTCCATGCAGAGTGATGCAAGTGTTTCAAGATTTGGGCTTCATTATTCATGATCAGATACACAGACAGATGTTGGCACAGGCCTTTGTGCATGGACTGAGAGAACCAATCAGAAAGCCATTGATAGTAGCTAGGCCTGAGTACAGGTCAATAGCAATGGACACCCTCTCACAGTCGCAAAAGGGATAGAATCCCAGCCAGGAGTGCGCAAAACAGCTCCCCTGATGGTGGTCTCAGAGCCAGATGGCCAACCACGTTTTAAAGACAGAAGAAATGTCAAGTGTTACAAATGTGGCAAGCTTGGCCATTACCGGAACCGCTGCAGAGAACCCCTACGACCCACCACTTTGTCTAGAGAAGCAAGCCAAGGAAGAAACACAGAAAGCAGTGAAGAACCCCGTCCATAGGACAAGAGCACACCAAGTCCACAAGGAACCCCACCAGTGGGACCAATATCCTGAGAGTGGATGGCGTAGTCATATCTTTTCTTGTGGAACTCCGCAACCAGAATCTTCTGCTTCCTGCATGGGAATTGATGGTCAAGTCAGATATTTCCAGATTATGAAGCCCCTGAGCGTGTGGACTCAGCCAGAACACTCCATCATGTCCCAGTTTGTTGTGTAAAAAACCTGCACCCTCAACCTATTGGGAGTGGACCTACTGCAGAAGCTGAAAGCGACCAGAGTGTTCCAGGAAGATGGGACCATGACACTTTCTTCACCCCTGACCCAAGAAGAAACAGGACCTCAAACAACCACACTGCAGACCTATCACAGGAGGTGCTGGACATAGTACCAGAAAAGCCACTCCATCACCCAGAGTCAAGATGTCTCTGACCAACTGAAGGTCTAAGTGAGCTCGCCTAAGAAGACGGCCTGAGAACTTTGACATTGGCCAGGATATTCAACTCAAGAAGGACCCTACTCGCTTCATGGAATGGCAACACCTCATCCAGCTCTAACGCCAGAGGTTCATCTTTTGCAAGCACCAGGAGGTGCCCCCTGCAATCAACCAGTTCACCCAGGCCCTAGACCGGAAAAAGGCCACTCAGCTCTTCAAACTTGTGCACAAATATGACCTGAGACCAGCTGGAGAAAAAGAAACTACTGATGGCCCGTGCTGAGAAAAAAAAGCAGCCATTTAAGGAGACGTCCCAACAAGAAGACCCCCTGTGACCAGACAGGTGCTAACACAGTAGACTGTCTTGGTGGAGAACAAGAAAGCCAGCTGGTCGTCATCTCTCATGATGTGGATCCTAGTAGACGGCTTGTTTTCCCGCCAGCTCTGCACCAGCAGATGGGAGTCCCCTGCTGCATACTGGAGGACAAGGCCAAACTGGGCTGCCTCGCCCATCGGAATCAATCCCAGCTTTCCACAGTGAAGAAAAAGACTGTAAACCCCACTGAGTTCAGAATGGTGCAAGGCCTGGAGGCCGCGAAAGAGGCTACGGTATTTGAAACCCCAACAGTGCTGAACCATCACACTCTGCTCTCAAGAGTCCCAGTCACCGCAACGGTATTCACGGTGATCAACCTGGCCAGTACCTTCTTCAGTGTTTCCCCTCCACCTGGAGGCCTGCTTTCATGCACCAGTGCAGTGCATATGGACAATGTTGCCTCAAGGTGCTCAAAACAAGCCCTTCAAGTTTCACCAAGACAATGTCCTCCATCCTCATCAACTGGATTGCAGAATATGCAAGAGTCACTCTTCTACAACACGTGGATGACTTTCTCTTTTGTGTGGTTGACATCGACACCTGCACAGTCTATTTCCTTGTCTCTCCTACTCTACCTGGAAGAACAGCAACGCAAGGTCTGGAAGAACAAAGTCCAGTGATGCCAGAAGCAAGTTACATCCCTGGGACACTGTATTGCCCACCAGACGAAACACATGTCAAAAGACTGGAAGACCACTGTGGAGAAGATGGCTCCCCCAACAACTCCAAGAATGCTGCAGGACTTCCCTGGTCTAGTGTCATATTGCAGAATCTGGATCCCTGATGCCTCAGTCCTAATGCAGCCTCTGTGCGCTTGCATCAATGCAACCCCGCTCCTTCTATCAGACGCAGCCTTCAACCCATTCAGGAGATTGGAAGAACTCCACAGTCTCAGCGCCAATACCAGGCCTACCTGACTATGAAAAGTCTTTCCGTCTACCTGATGGAAGAAAGAAGATCATGCTACTGGAGTCCTGGCACGGATTCACGGGGGAAAACAGAGACTTTTAGGCTGCCTCTCAGCCCGCTTGGATCCAGTTGCAAGAAGAGCACCCTCCTGCCTGATGGCAGTATCTGCAGCACACACCCTCCTGGACAAGGTTGCTGAAATCACTCTTGGACAGCCACTGGAAACTCTCACTCCACATGACATCTTGGCAATCTTCAATCAAGCTCAACCAACAGTAATCTCTCCACCGCCAGGCATCTTTGTGGCGCCTCTATTGCCTTTGTCTCATAATGTCACCGTCTCCAGACCTACAGTCCTCAGCCCGGCCACTCTACTCCCACTCCCAAGGGGGGATACTTGGATGGCTCCAGATTTGCAGATGATGAAGAAGTTTCAACACAGGAAGTGCAGTGACCAGCAATCAAGAAATCCTGTGGTCCAGAAGTCTGTCACCTAGCCTGTCAGCCCAGGAAGCAGAATTGATAGCGCTGACGAAGGCCTGTCAGATGGCAGAAGGCAAGACTGCAAACATCTACACGGACTACAGGTAATCGCATGGCATAGCACACGACTTTAGACCCATCTGGGCTACAAGGGACTTCATCACAGCAAACGGGACAACCGTGAAGCATCATGGAGCCTTCAGGGACCTACTGGGTATACTCAAACTTCCAAAATGGTGGCAATTTGAAAAATCAAAGTGCATGGAAAACTGAAAACAGAAGAGGCGTGAGGCAATAACATGGCGGACATGGCAGCCAAAGAAGCAGCTAAAGGAAGACAACATGGAGAAGTGGGAGAGGTCGTAGAGCCGGACGGCTACTACATGACGACTGAAGACAAGAAACCTGACAAAAAGACGTCCTGGGATCTGCTCAAGAAGTTACAAGACCAAGCTCCAAAAGGAGAAGAAGAGCTGAATGCGAAAAAAGCAACACGTGAAGAAGGAAGGCTAACAATAATAGACTTCAAACTCTGCCTACCACAAAGTATGCACCCTATGGTGGTCCAATGGGTAGATGGACCCACATCCACATATCAAAGACACAAATGAATGATCTGATTGGTGCTTACTGGTTCGCTTCAGGGATCTCCACCCTAACAGCCAAATTCACCAGCAGCTGTCTGACCTGCGGCAAATGCAAGCCTGGACGTATGGAAGAAAGACCCCCTCACCTCATCTGGAAAGACCACTTTACCAGCTTCAAAGGATCCAGATAGACCACATCCAGATATCGCCAAGTGAAGGATTCAAATACGCCATTGTGGTCAAAAGAAGTATTTTCAAGATGAACAGAAGCTTTCCAAATCAGCAAAGACTACTGCAAAGCAGCTACTTTCAGAAAATAGTGTGCAGATACGGGGTTCCAGAAATGATAGAAAGTGATCAGGGACCCGCATTCACAGCAAATCTGACACACAAGACCCGATTAGCAGTAGGGTCAGATTTAGGCCTACACACTCCTTACCACCCCCAGAGCAGCAGGAAGGTAGAGAAAAACTGAACGAAACACTTAAGAATAGAATGCTGAAAAATTTCCCAAGAGACCCAGAAAAGCTGTTTCGTGCCTGCATCTTCTGCTAATAGATAAGACATTTTCTTCTTTTAGTTTTTTGGTGCCTGCATTTTGTCCTGCACTTCTGTGGGGGTCTGCCGGGTCCCCTTCGGGGGCTTATGCTCCTCTCAGTTTAGTTCAGCCACTGTTTGTTCATTTGCCTTTTCCAGTTTTTTCAGTGGTTGCTGTTTAGTTTTTGTTACACCAGAGAACTAATTTAGGTGGTAGAGGTCGTGTGATCTCAGGTGTTTTTGTAATTAGTAGAGTTGGTACTTTTCAGGGTTTTTTGGGGTTGTAGTAAGTGCCTTTCCTATCCTTTTCTATCTAGACAGATTGGGCCCCAGCGTTTGCTCATTCTATTTTCTGTCTGTGTCTGTATTTCCTCTTGTCTAACCGCCATTACATGTTTGGGGGCTTCCTATGTTCTTTGGGGATCTGCTCCGGGGCAGATAGCTTTCCTTTTTCTATCTTTAGGTGTAGTTAGCTTCTCAGGCTGTGACGAGGCGTCTAGGACCAACGTAGGAACGCTCCACGGCTGCCTTTAGTTGTGGTGGTTAGTCAGGGTACTGCAATCCCATAGATTCCAACCTCTCTGGTGTATTGCTTTTTTTGCCTGCTCTCCTCAGCTACCAAATCATAACACTTATGTAATTGAATTGGTCAAAAACTAATGTCCATCCTCGAGTTTTTCTCCTCACTGCCAGATTTGATGATCCTGTCCAAGAGCCCCAGATGACATCAACCCCTGTGTAACTAGAGGGAAAGCCTGTTTGAATCCACGTATCGCATTGCAAGGAAGCTCCCGTAGCAGGAGAGACACCTAAGCCATGAAGGATGTCGTGGATGCTCTGACTGACCAGACAGATGACCAGATGACCTACCTGATGAGTTCAAGGCCAGAGACCAAGTTAAAGCAGGATTTGAGTCACTATAAATAAAAATGTTGATTGGATAAATTACATCTATTATAACCAGCAGAGATTTGTTAACTTCACCATAGATGCTGTAAAAGGTTTGGCAACACAGTTAGGCCCCACTTCCATTATGGCATTCCAGAATAGAATGGCTTTGGATATGATTCTAGCTGAGAAAGGAGGTGTTTACAAAATGATCAAAGACACCTGTTGCACCTACATCCCAGACAACACTGGCCCAAATGGTAAAGTCACAATGGCAATACAGAAACTTAATGAGTTATCAGAGGAACTGAAACAGAACTCAGGTGTCACTGACCCATGGGATCAATACTTTGGGTGGATGAGTGGGTGGCAGAAAATGTTGGCACAGGTTGGGACAGCCATTATGGGGGTTCTCATTTTTGCATTAATTACTGGTTGCTGTGTAATTCCTTGTATCCGCAGGATAATGAAAAAAACTGTTCAGGAGACAACCAATTTGATGCCACTCACCATCTTGGACCTCGCACCAGTCCGGATAGAACTGCCTGGCTTGACCAGATCTCCGAACTACCTCCAGACTGAGAATACACATCCTTGATGAATCATCCTATCAAATAAGGAGACTATGATTGCAAACACATAAACCCCCGACAGGGACAGTCCTCCTGACCGCCCATTTGCGAAAAGTCTATATTCGGTGGGGGAGACATGCGCTAGGGGTGTCTCAACTCACAGGCAGAACAAAAGAGTTGCAGCGCTTGGGCCAGGAGCAGGATTTTTAGGGCAAGTGGTATCTAAGGGGGGACTGTCATGGAAATATATATGTATTCCATATATTCAAAGTATATTCACATATATGTATTCACAGTTCACAGTTAGATAGATCTCACTTGCTAAAAAACCTTGTGCTCACATATTTCTAGGCCAGATATAATCAGTCGTTTTAAAGAAATCTGGCCTCCATAAGACCTTCGTAAAGGAACAAATGCATGAAGTACAAAATGTCCTATTAGATATCTGTTGTTTACATTATAGTTATGCAAGGCAACTAGGTCACAAGAATATAAACAATAATTCTGCAACTTCAGCTCTTTTAATCATAATTATCATATTTACACTAGAACAGCCAATAATGTAGCAGCTTTTAATTGTATGTTAATTGACTAACCAGCCCCTTTTTGTAAACGTATAAAACCTTGAATGAATAATAAATGTATGTCTTTGACGAACTGTTATACTGACACTTTTGTGTGGACAGTCCTCATTTCGTTCTGAGCGCTCAAAAAGACATTATATAGAGATTTGGACATGGCAAGCAGCAAACAGGATATTTTTATCCTAATTAAATTTCCATATCAATCTTTTTCCTAAATTATTTGTTACACTGCCCTTGTCACATTTTATTTGCACTTTTTTTTTTAAGCACAAGGTTTTTTACACTTCCTTGTTCTGTAAGTAGGCTTAATGGTTAAATGTTTTATACTAGATGTAAATATGTAACATGTAAATTTTATATAAAGATTTTGCAAATTATGAGGTCCACACCATCAGGCTCTTTCGTCCCCTCTCCCTCAGAGTAGCGGTAATATATCGGACCCCAGGCTCGCCCACACAGTTCCTTGACCACTTCTCTGCCTGGCTGCCGCACTTTCATGTCCTCAGAAGTACCAATCCTTATCCTTGGAGACTTCAACATCCTCATTAACAGCCCTACTTCCACACTCAAAACACATTTGTTCAGAGCGGCCTATCACATTCACTAATCAAAGTCATTCTATGTGTAACTGTGTGTGTGTGTAGCCCATTCACTATCTCCATCCATCCCTCACTCCCTGAAAATGGCTGGACCATCATTGTAAATACACCATTGTATATAAACAACTGTACTTTGTAGCTCCCCCTCCTCATTGTAGATTGTAAGCTCTCACGAGCAGGGGCGGCTTATATTGCTTGAATTATTGTATTGTTAACGTTGTCACTTATGACTTGTGTTATGAAACTGTTAAACTGTACAGCGCTGCGGAATCTGTTGGCGCTATATAAATAAAGATTATTATTATTATTATTATAGAGGCCCACTCAGCAGTGGTGAAGTGTGAACGGCGCAAATTGCGAGTTGATTGCGACTGATGCAGCTGATACTCCATTACTGCTGGCTGCTGCTCACACAACCGCTCCAACATATGTAACGTGGAATTCCACCTGGTGGGTACGTCACATATGATGCGATGTTCAGGAAGGCAAAATCTGCGTTGCAGAGCTGCAATGCGCGATCTGGCCATGGTGGAACGTCGCAAGTTAGCGCACTGTAGGCGGACCTTGTGCAGCAGTGCATCAAGATCCGGATAGTCCCTCAAAAAACTCTGGACAACCAAGTTTAGCACATGTGCCAGACATGGTATGTGAGTGACGTTGCCTAGGCCCAGACCTGCCACCAGATTTCGGCCATTGTCACACACTACCAAGCCTGGCTGGAGATTCGCTGGCAAAATACACATGTCGCTCTCTTGCTTTATGGCATTCCAGAGCTCCAGCGCTGTGTGGCTTTGATTCCCCATGGAAATTAATTTCAGGACGGCCTGTTGACGTTTGGCCACGTCTGTGCTCATATCGGTCAACAGGCTCGCTGTCTGGGTGTTATGTTTGACACCAATCTCTCCTTCACCTCCCATATACAATCTGTTGCCCGCTATTGCCGCCTACACCTAAAGAACATCTCTCCCGAATCCAAGACTTCTCCCGCGCTGCGCCAATACTGTGGAATGCTGTACCCCAAGAAATTAGAACTATCCACAATTTGCATGTTTTCGGGCGCTCACTCAAAACACATTTCTTCAGAGCGGCCTATCACATTCACTAATCAAAGTCATTCTATGTGTAAGTGTGTGTGTGTAGCCCATTCACTATCTCCATCCATCCCTCACTCCCTCAAAATGGCTGGACCATCATTCTAAATACACCATTGTATATAAACACCTGTACTTTGTATCTCCCCCACATATTTGTAAATTGTAAGCTCTCACGAGCATGTGCGGATTATATTGCTTTAATTATTGTATTGGTAACGTTGTTACTTATGACTTGTGTTCTGAAACTTTTAAACTGTAAAGCGCTGCGTAATCTGTTGCCGCTATATAACTAAAGATTCTTATTAAGCGTTCACGGGTCCATGTGGAGGTAGACCGTGACGGCTCCTGCAACGATGTTTCTGAGGAACTGGAGAAGGAGGAGTCAATGTGTACAGACTTGATTCCTGCAATCCTTGTAGTTGGCTGAACACGTACAGCGCCACTTGCAAGATCTGTACCCGGCTCCACAACATTGACCCAATGGGCAGTGAGGGAAAGGTATCGTCCCTGGCCATGGGTACTGGTCCACGCAGCGGTGGTCAGGTGGACATTGCTACTGACGGAGTTTAGTAGCGCATGTTTAATTTTAACCTCAACATGCTTTTGCAGACCAGGGACGGCTTGCCTGCTGAAATAAAATCAGCTTGGCACATTGTATTGTGGGACTGCCAATGCCATTAAGTTCCGTAAACTGTCAGTCTCCACCAGCCTGAATGACAGCATTTCAAGGGACAGGAGTTTTGCAATGCCAGCATTCAGATCCTGTGCTCGTGGATGGTTTGCCGAAATTGGGCCTACACCCGATACGCCACAACCTGACACCCACAGATAAACAAGCCATAAAATCTCTGAAAGATAACCCCAACATTATTATTAAACCAGCAGATAAGGGGGGTGCTATCGTTATTATGAATAAGACCCAATCTATTGCCGAAATTCATAGACAACTGTCAGTTAACCTAACCTACAGACAACTCAATTGTGACCCTACATTTTACATCTGTCAAAAAATTGATCGTATCCTGACAAAACATCTTTAATTGATCACCATAGACTGTAAGACTATGACATTCCTTAATATTCAATACCCCATCACCCCTGTTTTCTACACACTCCCAAAAATCAACAAAAAACTACATTATCCACCCGCATACCCTAGAGGGATAATTCTCCGTGTTCTACAGTATCACCCAAATGTTTAACATGTTGCCTAATTCCTATGGATATATATTCTTCACCCTATGTATATATTGTATATATTGTATATATTATACATTGTCATTGACTGTAAATTTTTCTATCTCTTCCAGCGACTATTTGATAAAGGCCACTGCGTTGCCCAAAACGTCAGTCAGTCGTCTCATAGCTATTTTCTTTTTTCACATCAAGTGTGCAATAAAAATTTCCTATTTAACCATGACATATGCAGTTAAACTTGTGCAGTGATTCTCTATAGACTGTACATCTTCAGTGTGTCTTTGTAACTCAACTACGTGTTTTCTCCGCACATGTTTACACATATTTGTGGTATTGAGGTTACTGACACTTTACCTCTTTTTACTTTTTGATTACACAGCTTGCATTTGACATAGCAAATATCATCTGCAAGTGTGTGAAAAAAGGACCACGCAGTGCAAGTCCTGGGAGCGTCCGTTTAGACTTTTGGAAGAGAAATTATCCGAACAGGTGCCAAAATGGAGGCTACAGGCAACAGAGTATGCAAGTAAAAAAAGTGGGGAAGCCAGCGCCGCACATGATCAGCATGAAATAATTTAAGTGCAACTGCACATGTATATTCTAACTGTTTTTAAAATTGAGACATTTAGCAAACAATTGATCAATTCTTTGAGCTACCCCGCCACGACAAGGCATTCTCATATGGGGCAGTACCTACTCTACGTTTTTCATTTTCACTGTGCCATTGCGGCCTCCTGAATTATTAAAAGCATAACTGCAAAAAAACTGTAAAAGCAGGACTGCAAAAACTGCAAAAGTACCTGAAGCATTGCTGAATCACCCCCATGGTGCCAGTAAGACGGATGCAGGTAAAGGCCGACCAGGTCCAGGGATGGACATTTCAGATCTGACCTCCACATACGCCAAACCAGCAGCCACAGATAAAGAGTGAAACAGGCACAGGCACAGGTGCACAATTACATATAGCCTGGGGCAGGGCAGGGCTGCTGTATGTGTGTACAGCAGCCTAAATCAATTATAAGAAAGAAAAAAAAAAACAGATAAAATAACATGCATGACCCGGCGCGCACGGCAACTAGTGGTGGTCAGCCACTTACCAATACAAGTAAAAAAAGGGGGGAAGCCAGCGCCGCACATGATCAGCATGAAATAATTTAAGTGCAACTGCACATGTATATTCTAACTGTTTTTTAAAATTGAGACATTTAGCAAACAATTGATCAATTCTTTGAGCTACCCCGCCACGACAAGGCATTCTCATATGGGGCAGTACCTACTCTACGTTTTTCATTTTCACTGTGCCATTGCGGCCTCCTGAATTATTAAAAGCATAACTGCAAAAAAACTGTAAAAGCAGGACTGCAAAAGTACCTGAAGCATTGCTGAATCACCCCCATGGTGCCAGTAAGACGGATGCAGGTAAAGGCCGACCAGGTCCAGGGATGGACATTTCAGATCTGACCTCCACATACGCCAAACCAGCAGCCACAGATAAAGAGTGAAACAGGCACAGGCACAGGTGCACAATTACATATAGCCTGGGGCAGGGCAGGGCTGCTGTATGTGTGTACAGCAGCCTAAATCAATTATAAGAAAGAAAAAAAAAACAGATAAAATAACATGCATGACCCGGCGCGCACGGCAACTAGTGGTGGTCAGCCACTTACCAATACAAGTAACTTACCTTTTTTTACTTGTATTGGTAAGTGGCTGACCACCACTAGTTGCCGTGCGCGCCGGGTCATGCATGTTATTTTATCTGTTTTTTTTTTCTTTCTTATAATTGATTTAGGCTGCTGTACACACATACAGCAGCCCTGCCCTGCCCAGGCTATATGTAATTGTGCACCTGTGCCTGTGCCTGTTTCACTCTTTATCTGTGGCTGCTGGTTTGGCGTATGTGGAGGTCAGATCTGAAATGTCCATCCCTGGACCTGGTCGGCCTTTACCTGCATCCGTCTTACTGGCACCATGGGGGTGATTCAGCAATGCTTCAGGTACTTTTGCAGTTTTTGCAGTCCTGCTTTTACAGTTTTTTTGCAGTTATGCTTTTAATAATTCAGGAGGCCGCAATGGCACAGTGAAAATGAAAAACGTAGAGTAGGTACTGCCCCATATGAGAATGCCTTGTCGTGGCGGGGTAGCTCAAAGAATTGATCAATTGTTTGCTAAATGTCTCAATTTTAAAAAACAGTTAGAATATACATGTGCAGTTGCACTTAAATTATTTCATGCTGATCATGTGCGGCGCTGGCTTCCCCCTTTTTTTACTTGTATTGGTAAGTGGCTGACCACCACTAGTTGCCGTGCGCGCCGGGTCATGCATGTTATTTTATCTGTTTTTTTTTTTCTTTCTTATAATTGATTTAGGCTGCTGTACACACATACAGCAGCCCTGCCCTGCCCCAGGCTATATGTAATTGTGCACCTGTGCCTGTGCCTGTTTCACTCTTTATCTGTGGCTGCTGGTTTGGCGTATGTGGAGGTCAGATCTGAAATGTCCATCCCTGGACCTGGTCGGCCTTTACCTGCATCCGTCTTACTGGCACCATGGGGGTGATTCAGCAATGCTTCAGGTACTTTTGCAGTTTTTGCAGTCCTGCTTTTACAGTTTTTTTGCAGTTATGCTTTTAATAATTCAGGAGGCCGCAATGGCACAGTGAAAATGAAAAACGTAGAGTAGGTACTGCCCCATATGAGAATGCCTTGTCGTGGCGGGGTAGCTCAAAGAATTGATCAATTGTTTGCTAAATGTCTCAATTTTAAAAAACAGTTAGAATATACATGTGCAGTTGCACTTAAATTATTTCATGCTGATCATGTGCGGCGCTGGCTTCCCCCCTTTTTTTAACAGAGTATGCAGCCTAACTCTCCCTCCTGTTTGTACCGTTGGGGCAATCGCTTCCTCAGAGCTGCTCCCACCACCTTCCTGTTCCTCACGCCATGTTGGGTCTTGGACCTCATCATCTCCACTAACCTCTTCCAACACCTGCTGCTGTTGGGTGGTCTGGCCACCACCATGCTCAACAGAAACTGGCACCTGAGTCTCATCATCATCAGATGCGTTCTGCAGTGTGCTGACCATCGGCACTGTCTCACCCGCCTCTTCAGATTCAGAGAGACACAGCTGTTGCACATCACTGCATACTCCCTCTTCTTCACATTCCAGAATGCTGCTTGGCTGGGCCCCTGTTTGCAAACCAACAGATTCTGAGAACAGAAGCAGAGACTCAGCTGGCTCCTGTACAGAACTCTCTGACTGACTGGGCAATTTGGCAGGCGGTGAAGAGACAGATGGTTGCTCAACAGTGCTGTGGTCCTGAGAGGAGGTGGAAGCAATTGAAGTCGATGCATTGGACCCTGGGCTCCAACACCGCCAGTTGTTGCCTGTAAGTGCTGTTAGCACAGTCAACACTTGCTCCTGTGTTACTGGGGTTGAGTAATGGCAGCTGTTCCCCTGCTGTGTGTACGACAAAAAGTCATGCTGCCTCCACCCTGTCCTCCTCTCATCCCTGGGCTCCAACACCGCCAGTTGTTGCTCGGAAGTAATTGGCATGGGTACTGATTCATGCCCACCCTGGTTACAGCACGACAGCTGTTTCCTGGCAGTGTCAACGTAAATTAGGCTTCAATAAGTTGTCCTGTCATGTTGCATTCCGGTTATCCGACTCTATGGTGCCTGCAGTTTAGGTGATTCCTATGTGTGCTGTGGGATATGTAAATAAAGGCTCTTTCCGTTGTGAAAATAGGACAAGCACCCACTGTAGGACTGTGTGATTTGGTAACTGCAGACGGCTTGCGGCCTGTCAACTTACATTTTCATGGGTGCCTTATGGTACCCGTCCGAGTTCCAGTACCGTCAGCTGGTTCTCCACAGTGCCTTTGGCCTAGGTGCCTCCATCTCGGTATCTGAGTTCCTGCAACGTCTGCTGGTCCTTGGTAGTGCTTTGGAGCACAGGTACCTCCTGCTTAGTAACCGTGTCCCAGTAACGTCAGCTGGTCCTCGGTTGTGCCATTGGCTCTTTTCCTTCTGCTGCCCCTCCGGGTTCCAGCACAGTCAGCTGGTCCTCGTTACTTGCATTGGCTCTTGTACCTTCTGCTACCCGTCCGGATTCCAGTACCGTCAACTGGTTCTCCGCAGTGCCTTTGGCCTAGGTGCCTCCATCTCGGTATCCGAGTTCCTGCAACGTCTGCTGGTCCTTGGTAGTGCTTTGGAGCACAGGTACCTCCTGCTTAGTAACCGTGTCCCAGTAACATCAGCTGGTACAAGGTTGTGCTACAAATACAAGATACAGAACAAGAGACACAAGAACAATAAGCAGAAGATCTAAAAGCAGAAGAACATGAAGTATAAGACCAAAATGAAGAGCAAAATATATGCTCTAAATTATAAGCAGAAGAAGACTAAGCAGTATATGGGGGTGAGTCCGTTCCTCCTCGTGGTGCCCCTGGTAAATGCCTGATGCTGCAGGCTAAACTGAACACGGACAAATACGGTTGTAATTTAAATCTTTTGTGGCAGCAAGAACGGAACGATGAAAAAATCATACTTTTACAGATTACAAGTACAGGAATCTCTGTCACAAATAAGAATATGATGAAGAAGATGAAGGACTATAATATGAAGAAGAATAATAGTTTAAAAAGAACAATATGAGTAATGTTAACAAAAAGATGAAAAGCAAGAAGTTTTAGAAGATGATAAAGAAGGTGAAGATGAAGAATAATTTGATGACAAAGATGATGCTGCTGAAGATTATGAAGGAGAAAGTGTGGCAAAAGTTAAAAAGGTGAAGAGCATGGAAGTTGTGAAACATACATATTTGCCAAAATAGAAAAAAGGTTAACAACATTGTCAATTTCTTCGTCAATCCGAACGTATTTCCTAAAAAAAAAAATTAATGCTATTCCATTGGATTGGGTTAAACATCTATGCCTTTAATGTCTCCTCAACCTCCCCCAATACATTCTACATTACTCTTTGTTGTTTTCCTTCATGTACAATTAACCTACAAGGCAAGAATGGGGTTATTTTAATTTTGATATTTTGTTCCCATAGACTTACATTGGACTTCCGGTATCGGGTATCGCCGATATTTTTTGGGTATCGGCGATACCATTCCGATTCCGATACTTTTGGATATCGGAAAGTATCGCTCAACTCTAGGGCTGAGCTCTACTGAGCATGAGTCAGTTGTTACTTCTGAGGGATGCTCAATAGATTCCTGTCACTTTTCACTGTTCTTTTCGGTGCATAGTGACAACGCGCTCCCTCGCTGGCTCTGGTCAGAAGCGAGGAGCTAGCAACAGAGCGCACAGTCAGTGCACATTGTAAGGAGAGAACTCCCGCAAGTGGCAGCACTTCTCATAAGAGCAAGCGATAGAGTGCATTGTCACTGAGGAATAACACCAAAAAAAGTAAAAAGCAGTTCATTTTTTCAAACTTTTATTTCGATGTCCTAACTCCAGGATTCAGTTATTGCAATTTGCTGCACTAATCACTGTGTCCCTGAAAGTCATAAGATCAATATATGTACATATTTGTTTCCTGAATAAGATTCCTCCCCACTGAACCGCTGAACACAGACGTGCACCCAATATTAATATATAATTAGTGTGAGACAGTGAAGGAATATGTGGTGAATGAGGTGTATATTTCACCTAAGTACCTTGCTGACTGGTATGAGCGAAATGTGTGGCTTTGTAGACCTGGTGGTAGGGAAGGGTCACTGCACCTGCCATTCAGTACACGCTTGCAGCTCAGACCTGAATCCACTCAGGTGTTGATTAGGAAGCCAGAAGTAGGTGCTTGTGAGCACAGTCAGGGAGCTCATTCAGTCTGGACAAGGGGTCCAGACACAGAAGGTGTCTCCAAGAGTGTGGGAGCTGTCTTTAGCCCGGACACAGGGAGGTGTCCTGGCACAAGGAAGCAGTCTCTAAGAGTGTGAGCTATCTCAGTCTGGGTGCAGGAAGTACCCCGGACACAGGAGTAGTCGCAGTGAGAATCCGTGCGAATAGCGACTGAATAGGAGGTGACCTCTCTCAAGTCTGGACATTGGAGTTGCCTTCGGACATAAAGAGGAGTGTCTGTGAAACTCCATACTGGTAACATATGTGATATGTGTTGTTTTGGGCACAGACTGGTAGAGTCTGGGTCCCGGATAGAGAGGGCCATCTATCTAAGTGTAATTTAGTGGCTAGACAAGCCCAGGTTTTCTGTTTATGATTTGGTTTTATCTGTGTGCTGTGGACTTTAATAAAACTGGTTGCGGCCAGTTTTCACCAAACTGCTGTCTGAATGAACTGTTTCCGTGCCATTCTGTCTACCCAGACAGCGATCCTAGAGCTAAACCCCCGGAAGGCTACAATTGGCGGAGAATGCTGGGGCAGCGCAGGGCCTGGTACAGTTAGTGCTGGAGTGTGCATGCAGCACAGTGGCAAGAGACAGCATTAAAGGTGAAGTCTATTGAAATAGCAACAGAAAAAAAAAGTGTGTGTCAGCAGAAACGTCTGTTTGGAGCAGTCTTGGAGAGACAGTGGCCCTGATAGGGTCTGGAGAGAGAAAATGTATGCACAGCAAAGCTGAACTTGTTGTGAAAATGACTGTGGAATGTGCAGCAGCAAAGGAAAAGTTTGTGGAGCAGTCTTAAAGAGACAGTAGCCCTAATAGACTTTGCAAAGGAAAAAAAAAAAAAAAAAAGTGTTTGCACAGCAAGGCTGAATTTTCTGTGGAAAAAAGCTGTGTAGTGTGTATGTCTTGAGTGAAGACTACAGTTGTGAAGACAGAGAAGACTGACAGCATGGATGACAGCATGGAGGCGCTGTTTGAACAAATGGCGAAAGTTAATGTGCAACATAAGACTGCTGTGATTGAGACAGATGAGTCTGGCAGTATGGAGGAGCTCATTGAGTACCTGGTCCAGGCCCAGCGAAGCATGCAGCAGAGCATGGAGCAGCAGCGCCTGCAGCACCGGCAGCAATTCCTGCAGCAGCAGCAGGAGAATAACCGGGTGTTGGAGCAGATTGCAGCTCTCAGCACCTCGTCCCGAAGTAATGTTGTGAAGGCACCGGCGTTGTCCGCTATAAAGAAGGCGGTAAGACGGTCCTTGAGAAAAATGACACCTCGTGATGATGTGGAGGTATATCTTACTAGGTTTGAGAGACTGGCAGAGAAGGAGAATCTGCCACTATCTGAATGGGCCATGGCGGTCGTACCCTATCTGATTGGGGAACCCCAAAAAGTCTGGGCTGACCTGAGCAAGCAGGACAGCGAAGACTATGCCAAGTTGAAAGCGGCGATTCTTACCCGGCTGGGTGTTACGGTTGCAGCCCGTGCCAGGAGAGTCCATGACTGGAGATACAGTTGGGAGTCTGCAGTCAGCAGGCCTGATTATGGAGTTGAAAAGGTGATAGTGGACCGCTACACCCAAGCACGTCCTCCTGAGGTACAGCCGTCTGAGAGGTCGTCACTTCGGAGTTCCCGGACGCTGAACTCTCGCGGTAAGAGCGTTCCAGCTGTTGGGGACATGGGGTATGCTGATAAGCGGGTTCAGGCCCGAGGGGACATGTGGGTGGGAGAGTGTGATGGACAGTGTTGGAGCTGGCGTGAAATTGCAGCCAACTGTCCAATAGAGGGGGACCTATGTGTTGTGATGATGGCAGATCCCTCTCTCTCTGCGCAGAACCTGTGTGTGTGTCCACCTCAGCCGAAGAGACTGGACCACAGGGGTCCCCGGTGGTTGTAAGTGACTGCCCAGCACAGGCCCTCTTGGACTCAGAGAGTCCAGTGACTTCCGTATGTGACAGCCTGAGTGATAGGGACTTCATCCCTGATAAGCACCTGAGTGTGGTGTACATCCATGAAGACACCAAAGTCTACCCAGAGACTGCCGTGGACTTGGTCCCCAAACTCGGGGAGGTTTCATATGAAGTGGGGGTAGTGAAGACCCTGGTGCACCCCGTTATATTGGGTAATGACTTTCCCCGGTCTAAGGATCTCTGGGGGAAAAATGTTTCTGATGGACAGTGTGATGAAGCTCCTACTGAGGGTGCGCAGTCCCGAGGGGCGGAACACAATGCTAGTGGGCCGTTAAACTTATGTGATAATGATGATGACCATGATAATATTGATAATGATAATGATGATCATGATACTGATGATGACCGTGATAAAGATGACATTTCTTTGCAGGTGATGTTGGGAGACGAGGATGGTGGTTCTCGGGAACCGAGTGTCCCTGACCTGCCTGGCTCCTGTGACAATTTTGGGAGTGAGCCGGTGCGAGACCCCACTCTTAAAACGGCACAGGAAAATGTAATTGTTCTGAGTGAGGTTCCCCAAGAGCCTGGCTCTGAGGAGAGGTTTCCTCATGCTGCCATGAACAATAACCTATTGTATAGGGACACTGAAGTCCAGGGAGAGGTCGTGAGTCAGCTCCTAGTACCTGAGCTATATAGAAGTATAGTGCTGGGGTTGTCACAGAGTCACATACTTGAGGGACCAGATGGTGAAGTTAATGTTGTGGATGACATGTTAACTAAGGTTCCAGATCAAGATGTGAATGAAAATGAATTGTATAACCCTGACAGTGAGCAGGATGTGAATGAAAATGAATTGTATAACCCTGACAGTAAGCAGGATATGAATGAAAATGAATTGTATAACCCTGACAGTGAGCAGGATGTGAATGATAATGAAGTGTATAGCCCTGACAGTGAGACAGATGTGGCTGAGAAAACGGGGTCAGATAGTGATAGTGAATTATCTGATGACCATAAAGCAACCAGTGCAAGTGAGGAAGGCATGGTAGCAGAGGAGATTGAGAGTCCTGAGAGGAAGGCTGAGGCTGACCTTGCAGTCGGACGGAGGATGGCATCTGAAGATGTTGTACAGTTGGCCGGTTCCCTGGCGAAGACTAAGGTGAAAGACAGGACTCTGAAACTGAACACAGCACAAGTGGATGCTGTTGAAAATGAGAAGTTATCAATGTATGGTGTGGATCTGCATCAGGCCAAGGACTCTGAAGGTGATGCTGCAGAGGTGGAGAAAGCCATGGAAGTGGTGGACACCAGGCCAGGTGCCTCACCAGAGGCTGATGTCTCAAGTGAAGCTGTGAGGAACAAGACTGAAGATGTGCTCCTTCACTTCTGAGCTCTGCCATGCGTCCAAACAGTAGTTTATCCCCACATATGGGGTATCAGCGTACTCTGGACCCCAAGAGTTATTGTGCAATTTGTCCTATTTCTTCTGTTACCTTGGTAAAATAAAAATTGGGGTGAAAAGATCATTTTTGTGGAAAAAATATGATTTTTAAATTTTACGGCTCTACGTTATAAACTTGTGTGAAGCACTTGGGGGTTCAAATTGCTCACCAAAGATCTAGATAAGTTCCTTAGGGGGTCTAGTTTCCCAAATTTGGTCATTTGTGGGGGGTTTCCACTGTTTAGGCACATCAGGGATTCTCCAAATGCAACATGGCATCCAATCTCAATTCCAGCCAATTTTGGTTGGAAAAAGTCAAATGGGTGCTCCTTCCCTTCCGAGCTCTGCAGTGCGCCCAAACAGTGGCTCCCCCCCACATATGGGGTATCAGCGTACTCAGGACAAATTGGAAAACAACTTTTGTGGTACAATTTCTCCTGTTACCCTTGGGAAAATAAAAAATTAGTGACTAAAAGATAATTTTTGAGGGAAAAAAATAGGATTTTTTATTTTCATGCCCGGGCATTATAAACTTGTGTGAAGCACTTGGGGGTTCAAAGTGCTCACCAAAGATCTAGATAAGTTCCTTAGGGGGTATAGTTTCCAAAATGGTGTCACTTGTGGGGGTTTCCACTGTTTAGGCGCATCTGGGGCATTGCAAACGGAACATGACCCCCATCGACGTCTGCATTCCAAAACGTTACTACTTCCTTTCCAAGCCCTGCCGTGTGCCCAAACAGTTTCACCCCCCACATATGGGCTATCAGCGTACTCAGGACAAATTGGACAACAACTTTTGGGGTCCAATTTCCTTGGGAAAATTCAAAAATTTGGGGCCAAAAAAATCTTTTTTGTGGAAAATTGTTTTTTTTTTTTCACACCCAGGCATATAAACTTTTGTGAAACACTTGGGGGTTCAAAGTGCTCACAACAGATCTAGATAAGTACCTTAGGGGGTCTAGTTTCCAAAATGGTGTCACTTGTGGGGGTTTCCACTGTTTAGGCGCATCAGAGGTTCTCCAAACGCGACATGGCGTCCAATCTCAATTCCAGCCAATTTTAGTTTGAAAAAGTCAAACGGCGCTCCTTCCCTTACGAGCTCTGCCGTGTGCCCAAACAGTGGTTTTCCCCCCACATATTGGGTATTGGCTTACTCAGGAGAAATTGCACAACAACCTTATCTGTCCATTTTCTCCTTTTTCCCTTGTGAAAATAAAAAAAAGTTTGTAAAAGATCATTTTTGTGGCTAAAGAGTTAAATCTTCATTTTTTCCTACCACGTTGCTTTAGCTACTGTGAAGCACCTGAAGGGTTAATAAACTTCTTGAATGTGGTTTTGAGTACCTTGAGGGGTGCAGTTTAGAATGGTGTCACTTTTGGGTATTTTCCGCCATATAGACCCCTCAAAGTGACTTCAAATGTGATGTGGTCCCTAAAAAAAAAATGGCTTTGTAAATTTTGTTGTAAAAATGAGAAATCGCTGGTCAACTTTTAACCCTTATAACTTCCTAACAAAAAAAAATTTTGGTTCCAAAATTGTGCTGATGTAAAGTAGACATGTGGAAAATGTTATTTCTTAACTATTTTGTGTGATATATTTCTCTGTTTTAAGGGAATAAAAATTCAAAGTTTGAAAATTGAAAAATTTTAAAAATTGTCACCATATTTGCGTTTTTTCAAAAATAAACGCAAGTTATATCGAAGAAATTTTACATCTAACGTGAAGTAAAATATGTCACGAGAAAACAATCTCAGAATCGCGAATTCCAGAGTTATAACCTCATAATGAGACAGTGGTCAGAATTGTAAAAATTGGCCCGGTCATTAACGTGCAAACCACCCTTGGGGGTGAAGGGGTTAAATTATAAATACATGACAGACAAATATGATGTTATTTTCTGCATCTCTTCTTCCCTCTGATTTACAGATTTTTTTTGTTTGCTTTTGACAATTGATTGAATTAAATCAAATTATCATTATTCTATTGAACATATTGCAGATATTGGGAATAATTCATTATTTTTATAGATATATCTGTACACTTTTATTATGGAAAGAATGAATAAATCACCTAAATTCAGATGAACAATAGAGGGAAATCCAAATGAATTTTATTACAGATATACACAGGTAGATCACTACATGGTAAATAGTTAACAGAAAAGTGAAATCTGATAATTAATAAAAGACAGATGACAGAAAAATATATAAAAATATATCTAGACATATGACCATGTAGAGAGATTTGGAGGGAAACTCCTTACTTAGATGGATTCTTTGTGTCTTCACCTACTGACTAGACTTGTATAATGTAAATCAGATTAGCTCTGACACCAAAGATGGTGGAAACAATGACAGGAAAAGCCCTCCCCCTTCCCAGTCTGATATAAAGGAGGGTCTTCTCTCTACCCTCATACATTCTCCTGAAGAATATCTTCCTGGATTCTTCTATTTCATATCCAGCAGCTACAATCAGAAGAAATAAGATAATGGACAAGTCTACAACACCTGAATCCCTCTCCGCCAACTGTCCAGCTAATACTGATGAAATGGAAATAATTGTTGCCTTGCGAAACCCACAAACATCAGAAAAGGAGGTTGCTGAAGACCTAGGAGAACTCTGCACCATCTTGAAAGGTCCCACCAAGGCCCTCAATGCTTTTGGATTTTGGACTGGGAATTGGTCTTTGCTGGTCAGACTGAGAAAAGACAAGTCCTCATCTGATGGACTTTGGCATCTACCAGACAGATGCACATTGGGAAACTCAGATGCTATAATTTATTACTTGTACAGTGAGGAGAATGGGAATCACAAGGAAGTCTACGAAATACCTTTCTGCGACAGCTGCCTCAGGGAAGGCCATGATTTTGTGAACTGTCCGACATTCTGGAATACTGGGAGCTGAGATCCAAGGTCAGGAAGCTTCGGATGAAGAAGCGTAACAGGTAAGAGGATAATTTATTCCTCAATCCATCACTAGGGTCTTCACTCCTTGGATACATCTGTTTTTGGGACATTAGGATGACAATCAACTTGATGTCAGACTTGTATTGTTATTTTTGTTGCAAGCTTGAAATCTTAAAATCTACTGCACACAATATGAGCCAGGATTAATCAGGATGAGCTTGGGGCAGAATATATCTTATTACTTTCATTATTATTGCGATCAATAATATCTAAAATGAGACCATTTCCCAAAAACTTGGGGTTTTCCAGTATATTTTGTAAAAATAGATACATTTGACAATGTTTTGCCTCGTGTTTAATTTCATCATGGTGTAATAACTACATTTTATGCTTATTTTCCCACAGAAAAAAAATAACCATTTCCTTGCAGGTGGAGATGACAGAAGAACCATTGGCAACTGAATTTTGAAAACTAATTCTGGGTCCGATCTATATTGAGTCTCTGCCAATTTTTTGCCAAATCAACTAGACTGAACACATCGGCACCTGGACTTTGTGCCGTGGAATGAAACCGAAGACACTTTAATCCTTTGTATATTTTGATCATTTTGTCAAACTGATTACTTTAATAAAAATTTAGTTTAATCCAAAAATTTTTCTTCTTTGTGTCATCTTTGTATTCATCCAAAAGGGAAAAGTTGTTCTCAATGTAAGTCAGGTTTCTCCAAACCAGTGTCTTATAGGGTTAAAATTGATGTTCTGATGTTTCTGAGTTATAATTGACTTGGGGTGCAGTGATAGGGGTGTGAATACTCCCATTCAATAATGTGTATACTTTTTACAACAAAACAAATAATGGTTAGTTTTTATCTCATACATTCTCCCAGCTTTATCATGTACATATGAGCTGCTCTAGTTCTCCGTACATGTCAATACACTACATGTGTTCCCAGGTTATTCACATATAATGATCACAAAGTTGCAGGTTCAGCTCCAGTTTTTTTTATAAGAATCACAGTTTTTGTTTACAAATAATATTCAAGAGTGACACATCTGTATAATGCAAACACCCTCTAAATCTCTGGCTCTGTTCTGGTACAACTGGGGAACCCTCCATGCAGGAATCTAGTTCACAACAATATTTCATATATCATGATGAAGAGACCTGAGTAGTCTCGAAAGCTTGAAATTTGTTACCTTCATTTCAGTTAGCCATTAAAAGGTATCAACCACTGAGGACTCTCAATTCTAAATATTTTTCTATCTACTGCCTAACACGGTACAAAGATATACATCTTTACTGTACCAGTTCAAAACAAGGCAGAGATAAGGCCTGAAAATACAAGAACACCAAGAGTTAATCCAACAAAATAATTGTCCTGTACTTAAACTCTCATTTTGTCATATTCCTGTACCCCAAGTGGAATTGTCTCATTATGGGTTCAGGAAAATGACGCTCACACTTGAAAACTTGATAATGACATCAAGTTTCAGGCTGTTATTATCCTTTATCCCAATTGTCAGTATTTCATTTTTCTATACCTTTTGGTTTTCTCATCTGCTACTCCATGTTATAGTGTCATCATCCAGAACCCCATTTGTCAGTTTCTTTTTATCCTGTGCCCCAAGTGTCGACGTACTTATTTCTACTTATTAACCCCTTAAACCCTTATCCTCATGTGAACCCTATCAATGCCAAAGCTCTTTTGGGTAGCAGTTATGCTTCTCTCTGAAATGCCTCGGAAGAGTTTTTAGGATATTAACATTATTTGCATTAAGGGGTGCTAGAATGTCTCTTGTATGTTCACAAGTTCTTATCAGAAGCTCTTGTGAAGTCAATCCAAAATAGATCAAACCACACGTACATTTGGCATAGTAAACCACCTTGGTTGTACTACACGTAATATGGTCCTTGATCATGAATTCACTGGAGCCATCCTTTGATGAAAATAATGTGGCCCTAATTAGATTTTTTCAAGCCAAACAACCACCACATGGAAAGAAGCCATGTCTTGGTTTTCTGCCCCAAAATCATCCACGGAATTAGCAACATAATGGCTGTTTACCAGAATATCCCTGGGATTTCTGAGTATAGACCAATGTTTATTTATAATTGCTGTCATACCCTCTTATTGATGATTATTAGTGATGAGCGAACATGCTCGCCACTACTCGTTACTCGCCTGAGTATCATAGTACTCGGTATACTTGGTGAGCACCAAGCATTTCCGGGATTACTCGGCAGGAACTGGGGTCTCCACCCAGCATTTTTGGCGGACTTTAGAGACCCAATTACACTACAGTGATTGTCTGCCAGTGAACAAAACGCCATAGCCATCTTTGTTGTGGTCATGCAGTGATTGGCTGGCCGCACAGCATCATCAGCGGTATAAGAGACCGGGAGCCGCCCTGCTCGGCGCATTCAGCTCTGGATTGAAATAGTGTAGGGGAGCTGCTGCCGAAATAGGATCAGATTTGGCGATTTCTTAGTCAGAGTGGGGTCTACCATCCTAAACTACTAAAATCCTGATAAACCAACAGACCTTCTAAGAAATAATTCCGGAGTATATAAGTTCCAGTGTTAGGTAGGCATGGTAGTGTATGTCACTCTATACACATCAGTGCAAGGCCTGCAGGCACTGTATGTGTGTCCATGGATCATTGCATACATCAAGAGGGTCCATTCCCTTCCTGTGTTCTGGTGCTGCTGCTGATGCTGCGTGTATGATATATTGGCTGTATATAGCTAGCCCCAGGTGTAATTGGAATACAGGCCAAACATTTTTTTGGTGTGGTATCTCCATGCCAGCTCATATCTGTGCATGCTCAAGGTTTCGCTAGTGAACGCAAAATTTTTTTTTGCCCTGGGTGTGACTGCACTTAAAAACACCAGTAGCTAGCCAAAAATAACAGGGCACACATTTTTCATACTGGTATCTCAGTGACAGCTCATATCTGTGCATGCTCAAAGTTTGACCAGTTTCAATTTTTTCCCTGGATGTGACTGAATTTATATACAGCACTATGTTACATTTTAAAAAACAGGCCACATTTAACAGTGGGGTCTATCTGTGACATGCCTCATACATCCGTGGGCCAAAAATTGAGGCATTTTAGGCCTAACTTCCCTTTTTTGGCCAGTCTGTCAGTCTCGTTATATCCAGCAGTCTTTTTTATCCAAAAAAATCATAAAAAATTTATCCTAATATCCTAAAATATTTACAAGAGCGAAATTCATTTTTTGTTTCTACAAAAATGGGTCTGTTTTTGGTAGAACTGGGGTGCCACAATGCAGGAATCCATGTTAGGAACAGATCAGGTTCTGGAAAAGCAGAAGAGGCCTAAAATACAAAAACACCAAGAGTTAATCAAACATATTAATAGTCTGTGCCATAAGTTTCATTATATTAATATCCTGTACCCTAAGGATTGGGCTGTTACTAACACTTGGGGCACAGCATAATGACTCACTGACATTTGGGGTAAAGTGTAAAGGCACCAAATTTAAGGCTGTTGTCATCCTGTACCCCAAGTATCAGAATTTCATTTCTCAGTATCCCCAAATGTTAGTTTCATCATCCCGTAACCCAGTGTTTCTCAACTCCAGTCCCTCAGGTCATGTTTTCAGGATTTCCTTAGTATTGCAAAGGTGATGGAATTAATGCTTGAGCAGGTGATAATTTTAGCACCTGTGCAAATACTAAGGAAATCCTGAAAACATGACCTGTTGGGGGGTCCCGAGGACTGGAGTTGAGAAACACTGCCATAACCCAATGTAAGTTTCAGTATCCTGTACCCAAGTGATGGCGTCATTGACCTGTAACCCCAAGTGTTAGCATCATCATACTCTACTTACTACAGCCATTAGTGTTGAGCGATACGATACTGCAAATATCGGGTATCGGCCGATATTAGCTGTATCGGGCTTTCGATTCCGAGTACCGATATTTTCGTCATATCGGATACCGGAATCGGATTTGTCACTGTCACTGTGAGTGTCCGTCGGTCGGGTCTGTCAGGAGTCAGCGGCACTTACCTGGCAGAAGATCTCCGGCGGTCACGTCCTGGACTGCTTGATGGCCGCCATTATCTTCTCCCTGGCGGTCACATGCAGTTTTTTCGCGATAACTGCAGTGACTGCAGGGTAATCCCGGCCGTAAACCAGTTCGATGACGTCACCGCCGGGGAAGCAGGTAATCAGCTGTGCTGCGCCGGGATGACAGGCTCTGCCGGTCATTCTGATGTAGCAGAGCTGGATCGTCGTGGGACACTCGTTACTATGTACTGCGTCAGACAGGTGGTATACTGCTGTTTTTTTTTTTCATTTTTTTACAGGAGATCGATGGCGTCGCAGGATGAGACTGTAATAAAAGTAATGAAAACTGTGTTGTGTTTTTTATTAAATTAAAAAACTTTTTTATGAACATTCACCCGTCCGGGTACATCAACAATTTAACTATTTACATACAGGGACCCTGTCCGGGTTATTTATAATTCTTTGGCAGGGGTGTTCCAGGTACCACCTGGTACTCTTCTGATGCTTGCCAAACATCCGAGACACCAAGGACCACCAGGACCTGATGACGTCGTGTGGCCTGTACAGTCAAGTCGTGACCCGCTATCTGTGTCTGTGTGGCGACCTCTTTCATCTCCCTCCGGGTCTGGAGCCCTATGTCCCGGACTGAACGAACCCCAGGGGGCCTAACAGGCGCGGGTACGGGCCAGCTATCATTATCATGTCCATAGCTGGGGCTGCTGAGGAGACCACTGAGGGAGGCTGGGGAGATTTACGGCGTGGGGTGGGCACTTGTGCAGAGGCCTGGATGTGGGAGGCTGAAGGCTCCGAGGGTCTCACAGGTTCCTGACACTCTGGGGACAGGGGTCGCACCTGGTGATATTTAGGGCGTACCATCCATTGTAACCCCAGTGTCGGGTGTAAGTTACCAAGTCTCCTGGCAACAGGTCCCTCCCCGGGTGTCCTTCTGGGAGGTGAGTCTCCACGTCCCGCCGGGTCACAAACACTTCTAAATAAAGTCCAGGCTCCTGGATGAAGCCCCAACCACCTTTTAACTTAAAGTTCCGTACTGCACCCTTACGCCGCGGCTCCCACAGGGTTCCTTTATCTTTTCTCATCCGGTCCTTATCTGCCCGGTCCTTCTCGATGTGAGTTGGCGAAGCTTCTGGGATTCGCGCTGCTCCCTTTGTCGCTCGGCTTCTCTCTCCCGACGTCTCCACTCTTCCTCCTGACGCCGGTTGTAATTCTCCTCCACCAGCATCTCCATGTCTCCACCATCAAACTGCAGCTTACGATGTCCGGTTTGCGGCAGCTCTCCTGGCGCCCGACAGTCCTGGCGGCGCTCACCTGCGGAGGAAGCAGCCGGCTCTGGAACAGATGACAGTCGGGGCTCCGGTACAGACAGGTAGACCTCTGGTGCCTGCGCGGCCTCCTCCATGAGGACGGGTGTCGCTTCTTCTGTCTCAGCGACGGGGGCAGACAGCGGGATCTGGGGTGCTGCCGGTGCAGCGTTTTTTGCAGGAACGGGTGCCTCCACTGCGACAACGTCAACCGGATCACATTGCAAGGGCTGGGATGCCCGCACGGACTCCTCTACTAGAACGGGTGCCTCACCTTCCGGTACAGACACTTCAGGTAAGAGGGATTGGCGCCGCTCCAAGTTTAGTTTTAGGGCACGCCAGCTGGCTTCCATCCTGGCGACCTCCTCCCGGTGCCGGGCCAGGCCTCTTAGGGTATCCTCCGCTTCTTGCAGCGTAGGAGGGTTTCCAGGCCGGGTGCCCAACGGTGGTTCAATGGCGATCGGGTCGCTTCCGTGGGGGGAGAGCTCTGACTGCTCCATCCCTTCACACTTCTGCTCGTGTCCATTAGCCATCTCTGCCAAGTCACATGTGTCATTAGCATCTGGAGAGGGCCCCTCTTTTGTAGTGAGGCGGGACCTTCGTGTTAGTTTCCGCACACTGAGGAGGATGAGGAGGCGGAACTCAAGAGCTGTGGGGCACGATCTTACATTGCAGTACCATTTAGAGTGGTCGGCCATCGTTTTCGCACCACTGAGTGAGTGTACACCCACGAAGAGCACGCCCTTCTTCACCAGTGCCTCATCGTGACGCAGATATGGTGAAAAATGCAAATACATTCTCTGATGATTTAGCAATTCTCAAGCACAAAACCAGTTCAATTCAGGTACACAGGACTCGCTTATAGCGAGCTACAGAATCCTGTTCGTGACGCCCAAGTTGAGTCGCACAGAGCCAGAGTTTTGGGGGTACTCGGCACCGACCGTCGACTTCTATGGGTTTATGTCATGGCTTTACCCGCAATTGAATCAGAGTCTATCTACTATGTAGAAGTGTATAAACTTATAATATATATTATATATATATATATATTATATATATGTATATATATTATTATCACATGACATTGATAAGTTATATTATATATAATATAATATATATATATATATATATTATTCTATGTGTGTATATTTTGTATTTACAATGAAAGAAAGGGTTTTTTTTGTTGCGATATTTTGTTCCCATAGACTTACATGGGACTTCCGGTATCGGAATCGATATCGACGATATTTAGTGATATCGGCGATACCATTCCGATCCGATATTTTTAGATATCGAGCAGTATCCTCAACACTAACAGCCATTAATATTTCCTACATCTAATAAGACATATAGGGAGATATAGAAAAATCAATGGAAAGACCAGAAAAGTAAAGAAAAATAAGCACATACGAGATAGAGAAAAACATTTGAAGCAGATAACATCTTTTGTTAGTTTTAATGTAATAAATAAATCTATATATCAGGGGACAAAGAAAGAGAGATAAAGAAAATAATATTTGTCTATCATGTATCTATAATTAAAACTCTAGGTCAAATATATTCTTTGTCTTTGAAAACCAAAAAATACAGCAAAAAGGCAGAGATGCTCACCTGCCCAGGCCCTCAAAAACCAGACACAAAAAACAAATATCCTAAAGTAAATAAATACATTTTTTTGCAAACAATGAATGAATGAGGTAATAATTATAAGGGTATTTATTAAACATAATTTTGATCAAAAGAATGTACAAGCCATCCCGCCACGTCAAGGCAACGCTTGTGGGACAGTCCTAACTCTTGTATTAAAACCTTTCCACTTGTCAAGTGACGTAAATGTGACAAGGGCAGAGGGACTGAACCTACGAGTTAAACCATAGGCCAGACAGGATGGATTTCTCAGCTCAGCAACAGGGCGGTCACACCCTTATATGCACAAGATGCACTTTGAACAAAATAAGAAACTAGATCTGAGCTAGTTTTTACATTCTTTGTCTTTATAGCCCTTGAAAACAGTCCGGTTTTGGGTGCATTGGTCTGGAATAAATCTTTTAGTTCAAATGAATGATAATGGAGACAGTGTTACTAGTATCCAATTGAACCAATAGAATATTCATGACATACAATAGACCCTGCAGAGGTCACACTTTTCTAGAGCCTTGTAATTAAATCTGCAACTCAGCATGTGAAGAGACAAACACATACCCAGGATCCACCCAAACTGACTGTATACACAAGGCATTTCATATGTAGATGACAGGGTTAATAGCCACAGGAACAAATTGTACATGAAAATTAAATGTACACAAAATAAAAATAAGATTCTCATACATGTGTTGAGTTTCCACAAGATTATAAAACATTTGATCATCATATGATTTGAAAGAATCTTTTACTTACTCTTCCTACACATCTTTTCAAATAATATTTCCTCCTTTATTAAGGACAAATTTGGCTTTCCTATTATGTTCTCTGGTCTAATTACTTTTGATAATGGCAATCTAATATAATTTGACATGCTAACTCTTCACAAGTCATTGAATGATTAAAATTTTTTGGCTAAGGCCAGAAGCACACTCACTACCAGCACATTTGACAGTATTTTCCAGCAAAACTTGTTTACTTCCCCTAATAATTGTTTTTTTATGGAAATGTCATTGTAAGGAAATTATTTTTTTATTCAACAAAGAGGAACCGCCATGGGGTCAAATGTAGTGTTTATCCCAAAATTTCAGCTGATTCGTCCTGTGCCCAAAATCTCATTGCGTTATTATCCTGTGCCCCAAGTGTGAGTGTGTCATTATGGGAACAGGATAGTGATGGCACACACTTGAATACTGGATAATGACATCAAGTTTCATGCTATTATAATCCTGTACCCCAATTGTCAGCATTTCATTTTTCTGTGCCTCCAAGGGTTGGTTTTCTCATGGTCTACCCCAAGTTCTAGTGTCATCATCCAGAACACAATTCTTTTTCTCCTGTACCCCAAGTGTTGAAGTCCTGATTATCTACTTATTAACCCCTTTATGACCCAGCCTATTTTGACCTAAATGACCTGGCCATTTTTTGCAATTCTGACCAGTGTCCCTTTATGAGGTAATAACTCAGGAACACTTCAACGGATCATAGCGATTCTGAGATTGTTTTTTCGTGAGATATTGGGCTTCATGTTAGTGGTAAATTTAGGTCGATAATTTTTGCGTTTATTTGTGAAAAAAAATGGAACTTTGGCCAAAATTTTGAAAATTTCGCAATTTTCAAATTTTTAATTTTTATTCTGTTAAACCAGAGAGTTATGTGACACAACATAGTTAATAAATAACATTTCCCACATGCCTACTTTATATCAGCACAATTTTGGGAACAACATTTTTTTTTGTTAGGAAGTTATAAAGGTTAAAATTTGACCAGCGATTTCTCATTTTTACAACAAAATTTACAAAGCCATTTTTTTTAGGGACCACCTCACATTTGAAGTCACTTTGAGGGGTCTATATGGCAGAAAATACACAAAAGTGACACCATTATAAAAACTGCACCCCTCAAGCTACTTAAAACTACATTCAAGAAGATTATTAACCCTTCAGGTGCTTCACAGGAACTAAAGCAACGTGGAAGAAAAAAATGGACATTTTAATTTTTCCAACAAAATTTTTCTTTTAGCATCAATTTTTTCATTTTTGCATGGGAAACAGGATAAAATGGACCCTGTTGTTGGGCAATTTCTCCTGAGTACACAGATACCTCATATGTGGTCATAAACCACTTGTTTGGATGCACGGCAGGGCTCAGAAGGGAAGGAGCGCCATTTGACTTTTTGAATGGAAAATATGCTGGAATATTTAGCAGTTGCCATGTCGCATTTGGAGAGTCCCTGTGTGCATAAACATTGGAGCTCCCCATAAGTGACCCCATTTTGGAAACTAGACCCCCCCAAGGAACTTATCTAGATGCAGAGTGAGCACTTTGAACGCCCAGGTGCTTCACAAATTGATCCGTAAAAAAAAGAAAGTACTTTTTTTTCACAAAAATTTTCTTTTAGCCTCAGTTTTTTCATTTTCACATGGGCAACAGGATAAAATGGATCCTAAAATTTGTTGGGCAATTTCTACTGAGTACACAGATACCTCATATGTGGTCATAAACCACTGTTTGGGCGCACGGTAGGGCTCAGAAGGGAAGGAGCGCCATTTGACTTTTTGAATGGAAAATTAGCTCCAATCGTTAGCGGACACCATGTCATTTTTGGAGAGCCCCTGTATGCCTAAACTTTGGAGCTCCCCACAAGTGACCCCATTTTGGAAACTAGACCCCCCCAAGGAACTTACCTAGATGCACAGTGAGCACTTTGAACCCCAGGTGCTTCACAAAAGTTTATAACGCAGAGCCGTGAAAATAAAAAAATCATTTTTTTTCTCAAATAATGATTATTTAGCAGACTATTTTTTATTTTCACAATGGTTACAGGAGAAATTGGACCCCAAAAGTTGTTGTCTAATTTGTCCTAAGTACGCTAGTACCTCACATGTTGGGGGGAACCACTGTTTGGGCATAAGTCAGGGCTCGGAAGGGATGTAGTGACGCTTTGAAATGCCGACTTGATGGAATGGTCTGCGGGCGGGCAGAGCCCCTGATGTGCCTAAACAGTAGAAACCCCCCACAAGTGACCACATTTTGTAAACTAGACCCCTCAAGGAACTTATCTAGATGTGTGGTGAGCACCTTGAACCCCCACGTGCTTCACAGAAGTTTGTAATGCAAAGCCATGAAAAAAAATCATTTTTTTCCCTCAAAAACTGATTTTTTTTAACCCACAATTTTTTATTTTCACAAGGGTAACAGGAGAAATTGGACCACAAAAGTTGTTGTACAGTTTGTCCTGAGTACACTGGTACCCCATATGTGGGGGGAATCACTGTTTTGGCGCATGGGAGAGCTCAGAAGGGAAGGAGCGCCATTTTGGAATGCAGACTTGATGGAATGTTCTGTGGGCGTCATGTTGCGTTTGCAGAGCCCCTGATGTGCCTAAACAGTAGAAACCCCCCACAAGTGACTATTTTGGAAACTAGACCCCCCAAGGAGCTTATCTAGATGTGTAGTGTGCACTTTGAACCCCCAAGGGCTACACAGAAGTTTATAATGCCGGGGCATGAAAATAAAAAAAATCATATTTTTTCAACAAAAACATGATCTTTTAGTCCCCAATTTTTTTATTTTCCCAAGGGTAACAGGAGAAATTAGACCTCAAAAGTTGTTGTCCAATTTGTCCTGAGTACGCTGATATCCCATATGTGGGAGAAAACTACTGTATGGGCACACTTCGGGGCTCGGAAGGGAAGTAGTGACGTTTTGAAATGCCGACTTGATGGAATGGTCTGCGGGTGTCATGTTACGATTGCAGAGCCCATGATGTGCCTAAACAGTAGAAACCCCCCCCCAAGTGACCCCATTTTGGAAACTAGATCCCCCAAGGAACTCCTCTAGATGTGTGGTAAGCACTTTGAATCTCCAAGTTCTTCACAGAAGTTTATAACGCAGAGCCGTGAAAATAAAAAATTTTTTTTTTCCACAAAAATAACATTTTTAGTCCCAATTTTTTTTTTCTCAACTGTAACAGGAGAATTAGACCCCTAAAGTTGTTGTGCAATTTTTCCTGAGTACGCTGATACCCCATATGTGGGGGTAAACCACTGTTTGGGCATACCACAGGGCTTGGAATAAAAGGAGCACTGTTTGACTTTTTGAACGCAAAATTTGCAGGAATCAATGGTGGCGCCATGTCGCGTATGGAGACCCCCTGATGTGCGTAAATAGTGTAAACCTCTCAATTCTAACTCCAACCCTAACCCCAACACACCCCTAACCCCAACCCTAACCCCAACACACCCCTAACCCTAATACAAACCCTAACCCCAACACACCCCTAACCCTAATCCCAACTCTAACCCCAAAACACCCCTAACGCTTATCCTAACTCTAACCCTAACCACAAACCTAACCCTAATCCCAACCCTAACCCTAGTTCTAACCCTAAGGCAGGGTTCATATTGCGTTTTACCAGCCCGTTCAACACGTAGCATTGACGGGCTGGTAACGGTATAGCATAACGCGATCGTATTATGCTATACCCGCTAATGCAGAGGAATCAGCGATGATTCATCTGTGCTAGCGGTGATGGAGCCCAGACGCTGCAGCCTGCATCCAAGGCTCCGTCACTGAATGACGACACGTCGCGAACGCATGCCGCTTCATGGCATGCGTTGCGATGCGCACACAAATGGGATGAATGCAGCGTTAACGGACTGCGTTATACCGCGGTGAAACGCAGTCCATCTAAGGACTGCCATAATGAAATATGAACCCAGCATAACCCTAACCCTGAGGCCCTGTGCACACGTTGCGGATTCACTTGCGGATTTTTCTAAAATCCGCAGGTAAAATGACCTGCCTTTTACCTGCGTATTTAGCGCGGATTTGCTGCGGTTTTTCTCTGCGGTTTTACGCCTATAATGGAATAGGTGTAAAATTGCAGCGGAATCCGCACAAAAAATTGACATGCTGCGGATTTAAAACCGCAGCAAATCCGCGCTGAAAAATCCGCAGCATGTGCACAGCGTTTTTTTACCATTTATTTGCATTGTACTGTACATGGTTTCTGGATCTGCTGTGGATCCGCAGCGCGAAATCCGCTGCGGATCCGCAGCAAAATCCACAACGCAAAATCCGTTGCGGATCCGCAGTAAAATCCGCAGCAAAATCCACAACGCAAAATCTGCTGCGGATCCGCAGCAAAATCCGCAACGTGTGCACAGGGTTTAATAGGAAAAAAAAAAATTCTTTATTATTTGTCCCTACCTATGACAGGGGGGGGTTCACTTACTTTTTTTTTTTTTATTTTGATCACTGTGACAGTTTATCACAGTGATCAAAATAAATTTCTTGACTCTGCAGGGCGCACTGCGCATGCGCCCGCCATTTTCCAAGATGGCGGCGCCCATGAACAATCCCGGGCAGCCGCCGGGAAGGATCCAGGGACATCGGTGGACCGGGAGAGGTGAGTATGGGGGTCGGAAGTGAGGGGGGGGGGGGAAGAGATCGGAAGGTGGGGGCAGCGGAGGCCAGGACGAGGGGAGCTGTTAGTGACGGCGGTGACCGATCACTGCCATCTTTCGGTGGCGGCGGCCGATCGCCCCCGTGACATGGTGTGGGGGGGGGAGGGGTCGGTTCTCGGTCTCCAGCCATGGCAGATGCTATTGCAGCATCGGCCATGGCTGGATTGTAAATTTTCACCAATTTCATTGGTGAAATATTACAGATTGCTATGATTGGCTGTTAAAAGTGAAACAGCCAATCAGAGCTATCGTGGCCACGGGGGGGTTAAGCCAACCCCCCTGTGGTGAAGCACAAAGGGTCTTGTGCCTGCGGGTCGGGTGACCTTTCAGTGACCCCGGTCACCCGACCCCCAGGAACGCGATCCTTTCATGACGCCACATAGGCGTCATGGGTCGGATTGGCACTGACTTTCATGACGCCTACGTGGCGTCACAGGTCGGGAAGGGGTTAAAGCCTTCAATGTTTCATCCATCAATTAAGACAGAAAGATATAGAAAAGGCAAAAGATAGACTAGTTACACAATATAGACAGATGAACAGGTATGAGGTATTGTCACAAATTGGAATTAGAAAACAACATTTTACACTTTTAATTTAATACATAAATCAATACATCAGAGGGATAAAGTAAGAAAAATTAAGCAAATAACATATTGCTCTCACATTATTATTTAAGCTACAAATTTAATAAAACTTTGACCTAATTAAACTTTCAAGAAACCAGTAAGTTTTGGCCGTATTGAACATTGATAAATGGATTACTACAATTGAATAATAAAGGAGGCACTGTTGTAATTATGACAATTCCATTAATCAATTGTATAAGACTCAACAGACTCTGCAGAGGTCGCACTTTCTGTGGATTTATAATCAGAAAATTATAGGTTTTATAATCCTTTCACAAACTCAACACATTTTGTTCACAGTATGATTAGAAAGATGGGGCGTGGTCTAGGCTCAGGTGATGTGAGACGCAGGTTTTACGCGCTCCTGAGGTAATACCTCTAAAGCTACAATTACTGCATTTTTAGGATCTTTTTTTTCCCCCCCAAGCTATACTACATAATATTGAGATAACTTTCAGGTCATTTTTTAAGGGGGAAACCCTGACCAAATTGGATTTTCCTAGGCCTTGCAAAAAAACAGTTTGGGGAATTTTTACACTTTAAAAGAGTCGCTAACAGAACGCTAATGAGATCCTAAAAAAGTCACTATTTTGCGATCTTTTTTAGCGACCCCCGGGGTTTTTTGTGGCATGTACAAAGATGTTCCCCCGCTGTGAAGTCGCTGATCGTTTCACTACGTTTTTTGGACCGTTTATTGATCGTTGGCGCCCCCTGGTTTACCCTTTTTCGCTGTTTTGGCAACCCCTTTTGGGGAAAGACGAGCGACCTCTTTTTTGACGCATAGAGTTTTTTTTGCATCACGGAGTGGATCGCAAATTTTGTAATTCCTTTTTCATCACAGAGAGGATCGCAGAAGTTTCAAAGCGGCTGCAGGAAAGCTGAAAACAGGAGCGATGCTGGAAATTCCTATGAATCAGAAGCGCCCGTACATTCTAATGACATCCTAAAAACCGCCCAAAATCGTTTTAAAAAAGGCGCGACGCTATTTATTTGTTTAGAGATCTCCTGTTTGGCAGCTACTAGCGCCTAAAAAAAGATCACACCAATGATCTCGTTAGCTTGCGTCGT
>JARQOD010000597.1:0-79508 GCA_033576555.1 Oophaga sylvatica | reverse complement strand
TATTATTCTTTGGATGATTAACCCTTTCTTCTACATAAGAAATGCATTGTGTATACAGTTGTGTCCTGGATGGGGTCCATATTTTCCAGTATAGCTATTTACCAGGATAATCTTACATACTTTTGCCATTAATATACCATCTTTTATTAAGGACACATCTGATTTTCTTATTATGATCTTCAGTCTGATTATACTTGATAATGGCATACTAACATCATTTGACATAGTAATTCTTTACACGTTATAGATTGCAAAATGGGGCTGGCTAAGGTCTGCAACACACTCAAAATGACTCCATCAGTAGTTCTAGTGTTAAGGTCTGCAGCACACTCACTGTCAGCACTTTCTGCAATATTTTCCAACAATATTTTTTTGCCTTTCCTGGTAATTGCTCTTTATGAATATGTATTTAAGTAGTGAATATTTTTTCAAAGGAGTAAAACCATGGGGTTAAATGTAACACCTATCCCACAATGTGATTTGAATCATGAGTTTGCTTTGATACATTGATAGTATTATACTTATATGCACAGGCTCCTCTGAAGAATTCAATTAGTTCCATACGTGTTAGGGTCTCCGGAACGCACCAAATATATGATGTAGAGAGGTGCGTTCGCAGCCCGGGGTCCACCATGCAGGCGGAGCCTGCTGCTAGTAAAATAGCGCAAGAAGCGAACTCTGTTATCCCACAGAGACGCCAAAATAAACGCCGTAACGCACTGTGGCAATATGTGCGAGCTCTGTTTTTCCACAGAGCCGCTATAAGGAATGCAGGAGCGCTATATGGCGATGTGTGCGAACTCACTTAACACCACTGAGTCGCAAAATAAACACGCTAGGGCACTGTCTAGCGTTGAAAGCGAACCCTGTTACGTCACAGAGCCGCAGAGACAAACTTCTGTGTCCTGTCAGGCACCCAGGTACACAGTTAACTGCTAAGCGAACATAGAACGTGATCATGCGCTAATGTCCTCGCAGGAGTCACCCGCAATCTATGGCGTCTGAACGCCAGACACTGAATACGGCAATCAAACTCCTCACCGGTTATGCCGGTAATCTAGGGCATCTAGGACACCGACCCTGACCAGCTAGCATACCAAGCTCCTCACCGATTAAGTCGGTATTGTAATGGCGTATTTCAGCCGCCCTAACCACACACACGCATGACCACACTGGCGCAAAGCATATAATAGTTGATATTAGCGCATGGCGGCTCAGCCATGTCACCCTTTTATAGCAACAGCTACAGGACCTGCCAGAAACAAGGACCAATGAGAAACTGTTCCAAAACACATGTAGTTTCAGGACCTTCCTGGCGGACCAATAGTAGCTGCTGCAGTACCGGAACATGTGACCCCTGATCTCCAATGAGAGATCTTACCCTGGGCATGCTCAGAAGGGGAAACGCAGGACTTCGTCCCAAAGACGTCTGCTCCAGCACTGGCTATAATAGCAGATCCAGGAAAGGCAGCAGCAACTCTCTGCACAGTACTGGAATGGGCAAGACACTGGGACCATGTCTCTGCTGAGCAGGCTCCACTGCGGCCGGAGATGAATGGGTGACCGCAGAGGACTGGTTTGAGACTCCCCTTGTGCAGCAGCGGGAACTCGAACCCTAACAGTACGTACCCTAATCATATAGACCCTAAAGTCTAATTACCCCAGTTCTGTTGTGTTTTTAATATATAAATATATTCATTTCTAATAAAAGGTTAGATGCTTGTCTTTTCGTTTTTCTGAGCATAATCATCTTTTCCTTGATAGTAGCTTCCACACCTGAGGTATGATAACATATGATTTTGTGTGGAATCCTGTCTAGGCAAATAGCTTTACTACAAAACATGGACCTCATGCTGCAAGTGGCATCACTTTTGATCAGAGCCAGTGATAAAATGCATTGTCACTGAAAAAGTAGTAGAAAAAAAAATAAAGCAGATCGTGAGGAAAGGATAGTGACTATTCAACATATATTGGAAAAAATAATAATTATGATATTAATTAAAATTTAGTTTCAGACCTCCTCTTTAATAGCTTGTTTAAACAGACAGACCAGAATAAATGACTGCCAATTGGCTCCTGTATCTGCTCGGCGATCACGTGTTAAACTGTTAAAGAGAATGAATATTCACTGCTCCACATGACCATTGGAGTGGACAGCAGTGAATATTAATTCTGTTTAACAGCAGGCACACATAATCCTGCAGCCACTGCAGGGAGTTGGCGGCTGAGGCTAATGTGCCTGCTATTAAACAGAATGAATATTCACTGCTACCCACTCCCATAGTTCCTGGCGTGGGGAGTAGTGAATATTTCAGTAGCTGATTTCGGTGTGCGGGTGCATGACACTGACGTCATGCGCTGTTACACACTTTTTTTTTGTATGTGTGCACCATGTTGAGGGCCATGTATACCAAGATGTGGATGAGGGGCCATGCATACCAGGATGGAGATGGTGGCCATGGAGACTAGGATGGGGATGGTGGCCATGGATATCATGATTGGGATGGTGCCGTGGATACCAGTGTTGTAGCTGTGTGCTTTCTGACCCAAAGTCAGTTATGCCAGATCACCAGTGAGGCCAAATTAGGAGGTAACACCCTTCATTGACAAATGCTTGGAGAAAAAGGAAACTGCATACAGTTTGTGAGAAAGTCACTTTATCTGATATAATGAAACACGAGGCAGTATTTTATACCATTTACAACAAATGTAACTCTATGCAGCTCATGTAGCCCCCACCGTCACCTCAGGGTCTTACTTTATTTACCATATACCCAGAACATGTTGTAGCAGACTATTTAGACCATATATGATAAGAAGCATAGTTGACCTTTAAAATGAGACTGACAGATATTGCATGGGAATAAATTCTAGCAATGAAAGGCAAAAGGCAATTGAAGAATTAAAGGCGTTAAAGGCAAACCTTTAACCCTTCTATATCAATTTCCCCCTTTTGTAAATGGTATAACCTTTGCCACAGTGTCAGCTGATGTCCACAAAGGAGCTACTGTCTCATGGGTCTTGTAACCATAAGGGGGGCTTCCTACCTGCTTTGCCCCTCCACCCTCAATGTGGACACTCACTTTCCCCATCAGCAATGGCTATCTGGGGTCTTGTGATACACTACGGAAGGTTCAGCCTTAGATTTTTTTCTCACATACATTATTCAATAGCTTAGTCAATACATATATTAGCACTTTTACGGCTACCTAAAGCAATAAACAAAACAATAAAAAAATCTGCATGCAAATCTGTACAATACCAGAAATCCACCCTGCTAGGCCACTAAATCAGTTGGCTGGATTTAAAAAGGAGTCTCTATATTGTATTACTCTCATTAAGAACCTCAATGAATGTGGAAAATCAGAGTCCATGTCTCATTGTGTATGCAGCATGGTGTTAATACCTTCCATAGCTCCAGAGGCAAGGCTAAGTACGGCATAGTCCTTGCAGATACTTGTCTGTGTGTACAGATCCAACAGTCTTTCGATTTCTGTCCTTCCATGTCCTTTATAAGAAGAGCATGATGTCGAATAAGTTTGCTGTCCCAGTCAACATTTAAAGGTACTGCCACACTAAACGATCTCGCTAGTAGTGTTGAGCGATACTGCTCGATATCTAAAAATATCGGATCAGAATGGTATCGCCGATATCACTAAATATCGTTGATATCCGATTCCGATACCGGAAGTCCCATGTAAGTCTATGGGAACAAAATATCGCAACTAAAAAAACACTTTCTTTCCTTGTAAACACAAAATATACACACTTAGAATATATATATATATATATATATATATATATACATATATATAACATGTCATTGTGACATATATATATACATATATTTATAGTTTCTTCACTTCTACATAGTAAAATAGCCTCTGATTCAATTGCCGGGTAAAGCCGGCATTTGTGAAAAGACAGAAGCACCCGAGGGTCCAGTCGCCACAGAGATGTTGCATCGCACCCAGCGAACAGGATTCAGAAGCTCGCTATAAGCGAGTCCTGTGTGCCTTAATTGAACTGTTTTTTTGCTTGAGAATTGCAAAAATCATCATAGACTGTATTTGCCATTTTTCCGTCATATCTGCGCCACGAGGCACAGGTGAAGAATAAGGGGGTGCTCTCGTGGGCGTACACTCACTCCGTGGCACGAAAACGATGTCCGCACACTCTAAATGTTACTGCAATGTAAGATCGTGCCCCACAGCTCTGGAGTTCCGCCTCCTCATCCTCCTCAGTGGGCGGAAACGAACGCGAAGGTCCCGCCACCCTACAAAAGATGTCGCCTCTCCTGATGCTAATGACACATGTGACTTTGCTGAGATGGCGAATGGACGTGAGCAGAAGTGGGAAGGGATGGAGGAGTCAGAGCTCTCCCCCCACGGAAGCGACCCGATCGCCACGGATCCACCGTTTGGCACCCGGCCTGGAAACCCTCCTACGCTGGAAGAAGCGGAGGATACCCTGAGAGACCTGGCCCGGCACCGGGAGAAGGTCGCCAGGATGGAAGCGAGCTGGCGGGCCCTAAAACTACAATTGGAGCGGCGCCAATCCCTCTTACCCCCTGAAGTGTCTGTACCGGAAGGTGAGGCACCCGTTCCAGTAGAGGAGGCCGTGCGGGCATCCCAGCCCTTGCAATCTGAACTGGTTGCCAGTATCTCAGTGGAGGCACCCGTTCCAGTACAGAAGGCCGTGCGGGCATCCCAGCCCTTGCAATCTGAACCGGTTGCCAGTATCTCAGTGGAGGCACCCGTTCCAGTACAGAAGGCCGTGCGGGCATCCCAGCCCTTGCAATCTGAACCGGTTGCCAGTATCACAGTGGAGGCACCCGTTCCTGCAGAAAACGCCGCACCAGCACCCCAGATCCCGCTGTCTGCCCCCGTCGCTGAGGCAGAAGAAGCGACACCCGTCCTCATGGAGGAGGCCGCGCAGGCACCAGAGCACTACCTGCCTGTACCGGAGCCCCGACCGTCATCTGTTCCAGAGCCGGCTGCTTCCGCCACAGGTGAGCGCCGCCAGGACTGGCGGGCGCCAGGAGAGCTGCCGCAAACCGGACATCGTAAGCTGGCATTTGATGGTGGAGACATGGAGCAGCTGGTGGAGGAGAATTACAACCGGCGTCAGGAGGAAGAGTGGAGACGTCGGGAGCGGGAAGCAGAGCGACAAAGGGAGCAGAGAGAATCCCAAAAGCTTCGGCAACGTCACCTGGAGAAGGACCTGGCAGAGAAGGCACGTATGAGAAAGGATAAAAGTACGGTGAGGGAGCCGCCCCGTAAGGGTGCAGTACGGAACTTTAAGTTAAAAGGTGGTTGGGGCTTCATCCAGGAGCCTGGACTTTATTTAGAAGTTTTTGTAACCCGGCGGGACGTGGAGGCTCACCTCCCAGAAGGACACCCGGGGAGGGACCTGTTGCCAGGAGACTTGGTGACTTACACCCGACACTGGGGTTACAATGGATGGTACGCCCTAAATGTTACCAGGTGCGACCCCTACTCCCAGAGTGTCAGGAAACTGACAGACCCTACGAGCCTTCAGCCTCCCCCAACCAGGCCTCTGCACAAGTGCCCACCCCACGCCGTAAATCTCCCCAGCCTCCCTCAGTGGTCTCCTCAGCAGTCCCAGCTATGGACATGATAATGATAGCTGGACCATACCCGGCGCCTGTTAGGCCCCCTGGGGTTCGTACAGTCCGGGACATAGGGTTCCAGACCCGGAGGGAGACGAAAGAGGTGGCCACACAGACCCAGATAGCTGGTCACGACGTCACTGTACACGCCACACGACGTCATCAGGTCTGGGTGGACCCTCCTTCCACGGATGTTTGGCAAGCTCCAGAACAGTACCAGGTGGTACCTGGAAGAGGCCAGCCAAAGAAGTCTAAATAACCCGGACAGGGTCTCTGTATGTAAATAGTTAAATTATTGATGTACCCGGACGGGTGAATGTTCATAAAAAGAAGTTTATTGTTGCCTTAATATACCCATGTTGGGTAATGGTTTGATGTACCCGGACGGGTGAATGTTCAGAAGAACAAGTTTATTTTTGCCTTAATATACCCATGTTGGGTAATGGTTTGATGTACCCGGACGGGTGAATGTTCAGAAGAACAAGTTTATTGTTGCCTTAATATACCCAGGTTGGGTAATGGTGTTTCACTGTAATGAAAATGTTGAACTTTGAAGCCATGAACTGTACTGGCTCGCAAACTTTTCTGTAAATAGTTGGCACTTCGGTGCTCCATCTTGGTTTTACAAAAAACTTTACTGTGCACTATTTTCAACTACCTCAGAAACTAAAAACCCGTTTGGTGTGGCCGAAAGTGAGGTCTGCTCAAGGAAAGTCTTGCAGCCCACCCAAGACCACAGTTGGAGGTTTGGAGCGGGTCCTCCACAAGCACAAGTAAAGGACACTGTGAAGTTACCCCGGTGGGGGTAGTCCTAAGAAGTCTCCACGAACTTCGGCACTAATGCTATTTGCACTTTTGTTGAATATGTATTTATTAACACACATGTATAACACATATCAAGGGTATGAACAGTAACAAAACATGTCACATAATATAAGCCATTTGCACTTTTGTAATGTTATTATTAAAAATTTTATTATGCAACGTTTAACTTGAAGTGTTTCCTGCTTTCTTACTACGTCGCATAGTCCACTCTGCTACATCACTTTGCACCATTGCTCTATCTCACATCTATCTGCCCTGGAAGGAAAGCGTGTTACCTGTAGAAGACTTTTCACCTACCTGCACTACACCATCCCTTCCAGAGGACCTGCACAGCAGCGCTGGACACCCTGACCAGGTACTACAGGTGGCGTCACGACAAACTACACGAACATTCTATCATCCCCTGGAAATATCCCACATTCCAGTGATCGCCCAGGTCACGGACCGAGCTGTGCTACTCGTGACATCCCCCATAGAAGTCGATGTGATCGGTGCCGAGTACCCCCAAAACCCCTGTCTCTGTGCGACTCAACTTCCCTCACTGTGCTGGCACTTTACATTTACAATGCCTCTGTGTTTTTTTTTTGGGGGGGGTGGGGAACATTCAGACTTTTGCTATGGGGCCCCATGATTTATATGTACGCCCCTGCTGCTGAGGAATGGTATTTAAGGCCGTTAAGGAGCCAACATACATGGACCTTGCCAGCCTGATAATACCAGGCCACAGCAGTTTGCTTAGCTTGGTTGGTTAACAAAAATAGGGGATCCCCTCGAAAAAAAAAGGCGTAGAGGTCCCCCTATTTGTGTTAACCAGCCAAGTAAAATGCAGACTGCTGCCGCCTGGTATTAAAAGACTGTCAAGGCCCATGGATTTTGGCCCTCAACAGCCTGATAATACCAGGCTACAGCAGCCCCACATTTGGCGCATCAAAAGATGTGCCAATTATGGCACTTTACCCGGCTCTTCCCACTGCCCTGTAGCGGTGGCAAGTGGGGTAATAAGGGGTTAATGTCACCGTTGATTGCACGGTGAGAATAAGCCCGGTTAATAATGGAGAGGTGTCAATAAGACACCGATCCATTATTAATCCCAAAGTTTTTAAATGTATTAAAAAAAAGACACAGCAAGAAAAAAGTATTTTAATGAAATAAAAGAGACAACACAGTTTTCATTTCTTTTATTATACTCTCATTCCTGCGACGCCATCGATCTCCTGTAAAAAAATAAAAAAAACAAAACAACAGTATACCACCTGTCCGACGCAGTCCATAGTAACGACTGTCCCACGGCGATCCAGCTCTGCTACATCGCAATGACAGGCAGAGCCTGTCATCTCGACGCAGCACAGCTGATTACCTGCTTCCCCGGCGGTGACGTCATCGGACTGACTGCTTTACGGCCGGGATTACCCAGCAGTCACTGCAGTTATCGCGAGAAACTGCATGTGACTGCCAGGTAAGTGCCGCTGACTCCTGACAGACCCGACCGACGGACACTGACAGTGACAGTGACAATCCCGATTCCGGTATCCGATAAGACGAAAATATCGGAACTAAGTATCGAAAGGCCGATAGAGCTAATATCGGCCGATACCCGATACTTGCGGTATCGTATCGCTCAACACTATTCGCTAGCGATCACGATAACGACGCAAGCTAACGAGATCATTGGTGTGATCGCTTTAAGGTCGCTAGTAGCTGCCAAACTGGACAATCTCAATAACGACGCATAAGCGATCAGCGATCTGTATAACGATTTCGGCGGTCGTTGGGACGTGCCACACAGCATGTATTGTTAAAGATCACGACCTCGATAGGAGTGATTGAGCGCAACCTTTTCCACGCCCCTCAGCACAGATTGGTGGTCACTATTTATGTCATGACTGTTTGTCACAGCTCTCTCTCTTTTTGATTGGATGACCGCGTCATAAAAGACGACGTATCAGCGCTCCTTTCCATTGCTCTTGAGCAGAAGCGGTTCTTTCAAATCTACAGCATCGTTCCAGTGCGTCCTGCTAGCCTTTGAAGCTACTGCGATCCAGTTTGTGCCACTATTGCGTTTGCTGCGATCCAGTCTGAGCCGTTATTTTTTATAATTTTTCTTCTGCGATCCAGTCTGTGCCTCTTGCATTTGCTGCGATCCAGGCTGTGACGTTATATTTTTTGCGATCCAGTTTGTGGCGCTATTGCGTTTCCTTTTTATTTATTTTTTTCCAGGATCACGTCTTGTAAGGTAGGTATTTTTTTTTTGTTACATTTAATTTTAATTTTTTTTTAAATTTTACAGATTTATTTTTAGATCCCAGCTGTTGTTAATCATTGTCATTCATCAATGTTTTTTTTTTTTTGCCATTGTTTTTGGTTTGCCATTGTTTTGTTCAGGCACGCCCACCACCACCATTTTATGATCCCTGCTGTTTTTACCGTAGTTGTCCATCTATGACTTTTATTTTGGTCTGCCATTGTTTTCTCCTGCTGCGCCCACCACACCACCACCATTTTATGAACCCTGCTGTTTTTACCGTAGTTGTCCATCTATGACTTTTATTTTGGTCTGCCATTGTTTTCTCCAGCTGCGCCCACAACCACCATTTTATGATCCCTGCTGTGTGCTATGTTGTAGGCTATGTAAGCATTTTATTTAACCATTCTGCCGTTCTCACATAATCCTTTTTTTATTACAGATGGCCGATAAGCATGAATTTCTGCGGGAATTCATCGAGATGTACCGCTCGATGCCTTGCCTGTGGAAAATAAAGTCAGCGGATTACTGCAACAGGCTTACAAAGAAGGACGCGTACCAAAAACTGGTGGAGCTGTGCAAGAACCGTAACCCCGATGAACCAGCGGATGAGTCATCGGTGAAAAAACGTATTCAGGCCCTCCGCACTGTTTGCAAAAAAGAGTTAAATAAAGTCCAAAATTCAACCAAATCTGGAGCCGGGGCCGAAGATGTGTATGTCTCCAAACTGTGGTACTTTGAGCTGTTCTCTTTCACAAGGGAACAAGAAGTACCCAGACAAGCGACATCCATGTTGGATCTAGACCTGGTGATCCAGCCGGACTCCCCTGTCGTACATGTAAGTACTTTTGTATTAAAACACATTTTAATGTGAAATGTAGATAAAATAGCTGAATTTATCCCTTCATGTACTATAATTTATCTATCTCAATGGTTGAGGCCTATCCATTTACAAGTGTCGTTTTCACATTTTTGCTGTATTTGGGTATAGTGTGAAGATAAATTTCTTTTTCTTTACAAGTGTCGTTTACACATTTTTGCTGTATTTGGGTGTTATAGTGTGAAGATAATTTGTTTTTCTGTGTGATTTAACATTTGTTTTTTGTTCATGCAGGACACAGAAGAGGCTGTCTCCACACCTCCGACTGAAGAAGACAGCATGGCGTTGGTCCAAGAGGACGAAGCAGTTGAACCACCATCCTCATCTGTGCGGAGCCGGCTTACATTTTCAGGAAGGAAAAGGAAAGCTTCCACCTCGGCTACTCCAGAATTGGTTGAAATTGCCAAAAAAGTGCTTACGGCGGAAAAAGACCAAACAAAAATAACTGGCTTTGCTTACTTCGCTAATGAGAAGCTGCCAACACTGGATCCTATACAGCGGATTCATGCAGAGAGACTCATGTTTGAGGTACTGACTCAAGCGTCATTAGGAAACCTGGATAACAATTATGTCGTCATGCCAAGACCGCAGTACCCGGACTACTCATGGCCGCACAATCCTGTGCCAAACCCAATTGGGATAAATCCACCAAACCAAAACGTTGTTGCGCCACCTTATTTTTATACACCGCAGAGGCAATGTGGTAATGGCAACGATTCATCTTACCAGCAGTTGTAGTTTTTAAAATTTTTTACAAAAGTTTTTTGCTGTCTATATTTTTTTAACATTGTTACCTTTTTTAATAAAAATCTTATTTATCTAATGAATTGTGTTCTTTTATTCTTATGTGATGTCAACCATTTTGTTGTCAACTATTAAAATGTTGTATTTTTATTGCATCTACTTGTATCTACTTGTCACACTCGGGGACATGGAAGTACCAGCAGTCATAGGAGTTCCAGCATAGGTAAAAAAATGAAATGAAAAAAAATTTCAAAAATTAAAAAAATTTCTTTAAAAGGCCCCCTGGTCACACTAGCGCTAAAACCTTATATTAAAAAATAATACACCACAGCTGCGTATATAAACTTAAAATATATCATATATATTTTTGTGTCATATATCTTTTTTTGATATATATTTTTTCATATATATTCATTCATTCATATATATTTTCTGGTAAAAAATAAACAAAAAGAAAAAAAAAACAATAAGATAATACAAATAAAAATAAAAAACAAAAAATAATGACTGACTGCACCCCCGTTTGGAGGCCAGCCATACACCAAAAAAAAAAAAATACTATAATACAAAATATTAATAAAAAAAAAAATTACTGAGGGCCCCAGAGTCCAGCCACTACCCTCTCCAGCATCACCCCGTGGTCATGCAGAGCTCCCATGGCAGTTTGCATCGCTGCCACCGCGTTGTTCATTGCTGCCATCAGCCGACGGTGAGACAGCAACAGGTCTTGGGCAGTTGGGATTTCTGTGGAAGTAAAGGTAACAGTTAATAGTGAATTCTGTTGCAACATCAACATGTACATGTTATGTTATTAACACTTACGGTTTTCGTCAGACGACCCGCTGACCGCCCACCCAGAACCTGTTGCTCCGCCGACTAGGGAAACACAGAAAAAAAATTATATCACAACAGCCATTACACATAAGACCTAACAACGTTCTCAAACTTGTCTGAAGCTTACATAATGTGCGTAAATTACCTGATGGGAGCCTGCATCCATGTCACGGGGAGACACTGGAGAGAAGCCATTTCCAGAAGGGCTGGATGACCCCAACTGTGGAGGGGGGTTGCTGCAGGGGAAGGGGTTGACAGGTACGGAGATGATGGATGTGGAGGGGTAGGTGATGGAGGTGGAGGGTAGCTGGTGAAGGTGGTGCTGTAAATAAAATATACAATTCAGTCAAATACTCCTTCTACTAACCCCGTCACTGCCAGTACTTCCACCTATGCCTGTAAACCCCCTCACGACTGGTACTCCTATCACTGCCTGCCCCATCACTGCTGGTACTCCCATCACTACTGGTCCTCCCGTTATTGCCAGTACTTCCATCTATGCCTGTAAGCCCCCTCACGACTGGTACTACTCCATCACTGCCTGCCCCATCACTGCCGGTACTCCCATCACTGTGGGTGCATTGATATAGGTAGATAACCCACAAAATATAACCTCTCCAGATACCCTCATCAATACTCACTCAGAGGCCTGCGTAACTGGGCCCGGATGCTGGCGACCCTCTCGCGGGAGCGGTAGTGAAGGTCCGCCAGATTCTTGCGGATCTGGGTGGTGGTCCGCTGCACATCAAAGCGCCTCGCCAGGCCCCGCCGGATTTTCTGCAGGACTACCTTTTTGTGGCGCATAGGATGCGCCACAGGTAGCCTGCAGTCATAGCCCCACAGGTCCGTTTTTTTTAATTAAAAAACGGACCTCTGCCTCTGTCCACTTTGCCCCGCGCTGTCTCGCCGCCATTTTAAACAACAATGCATTGGGGGACGCCAGCGCCATGACGTCACAGCGTGCGTACGTACGTGCGGCCGCACTCGCGACGCAAAACGCTATTGTGATTGCAAAGTGACCGCATCAGCCATGCGCCCAGCCAAGCACAGATATGAGATGCAGTTGCGATCGCAAGATGATGTTTCCAAGCTAGGCGATCGCAATGGCGTCTCATATCTGTGCATAGCTGGGGCACCATGTGAGAATCGGCACCTTGCGATCGCAGTGGCGTCTCATGTCTGTGCAGATGGGACACCATGTGAGAGTCGTCACCTTGTGATCACAGTGGCGTCGCATATCTGTGAATAGCTGGGGCACCATGCAAGAATCGTCACCTTGCGATCACAGTGGCGTCGCATATCTGTGATTAGCTGGAGCACCATGCGAGAATCGTCACCTTGCGATCGCAGTGGCGTCTTGCGTCGGATTTGAGAACGCAAGTGTGACAAAGGATTCCCTGGTGAATGTTGACCTTTACCTCCCAAATTTTTTTTTTATTTTTATCACAATTTTTTAATCTTTCATATATGACTAAAAATATATATTACATATTTAAACTTTATATATGCAGCTGTGGTGTATTATGTGTTATTTTTATTTATAAGGTTTGAACGCTAGTGTGACCATGGGCCTTTAAAATAATTGTAAATTTTTGAAATTTTTTATTTTTATTTTTTTAACAATGAACTCCTATGACTGATGGTACTCCCATGACCCCGTGTGTGACAAGTAGATACAATGTAAAAAAAAAATATAGACAACAAAAAACATTAGAAAAGATTTTAAAAACTACAGGTGCTGGTAACATGTCTAGTTGCAATCCCCATTACTCCCTCCCCACATCTCACCCATCATTATCCCTTCTCCCGTAATGGTAAAATAATTGAAAAAAAACACAAATGCATTTTTAAAATAAAAAATTTTTATTATAAAAAGATTGTTAAAAAAAGACAAAAGTAAAACATTCTCAAAAGCAAACTAGATATGATGCTGCCAACTCACTGCACCAGGCCCATTAAAATAATGGCAGTACTTGTCTCGGCCGGCCTTTGCATCGTCCTTGCTCCTGCCTTGATTGACAGGTTGAAGGCCTGCAATAGAGGGATCATTGTCACGCCATTCTCCGAGCACCACGTCACCATTGCTGTCCGAGTCCATGAAGCCTGGTGGACTGTAAGTACCAGCATCGCGTTTTCGTAGAAAATTGTGCAGCACACAACAGGCCAACACCAGAGTCTATCGATTCCAGCTTCATGTTGATTGGAGTGTGGAAAACTCTGAAGCGGTTGGCCATTATGCCGAAGGCATTCTCAACAACGCGCCGTGCCTTAGACAGTCTGTAGTTAAAAATCCGCCTTTCCCCTGTCAAAGTCTTTTGTGGGTACGGTTTCACAAGATGCTCATGAAGGGGGAAGGCTTCATCGCCCACAAACACAAAGTTTAGGTTGGCGGTGGTGTCCATGTTGGTTGGCAAGTTAAGTTTATTATTCAACAACCGTTCACCAAAACTTGTGTGCTCCAAAACGCCACCATCAGAAACCCTTCCGTTAATGCCAACATCAACGTTTATAAATTCATAATTGGCATTAACAAGGGCCATGAGGATTATGCTGAAGTAGCCCTTGTAATTATGAAAATAGGATCCGCTTTTGGCTGGTTGCGTGATCCGCACATTTTGCCATCCAAGGCACCACCACAGTTTGGGAACTGCCAAATCCATTCAAAATCAGAGGCAATAATTTGCCATTCCGCCACTGATTTTGGAAAAGGCATGTAGCTCCGTAAACTGCGGACGATGGCGTTGCATGTCTCCGGAATTAGTACGCCAAGCAGCGATCGAGAAACTGCAGCAGAAAATTGCAAATCCTTCATTGAACGTCCGGTTGCCAGAAATCGCAGCGTTACTGCCAAACGTTCCTCTGCTGAAACAGCTGCACGCATCCGTGTATCCTGCCGTTCAATGAGTGGCCTCACACATTCCAGTAGGAGCTTGAATGAATCCTCCGACATCCGTAGATAATTCCAGAAATCCTGCGGATTCTTCTCCTGCAACTCCCTCACTAGATGCATGTGGGTGAATTTGGACCTCTGCTCCAGCCATTCTCTGGTCCACATGCGACGCTTTCGTTTGGAGCGCCTCTCTTCCACCCGCGCCTCTTCTTGTCGATCTGCCTCCATTGATAATGCAACTGCCACAATCACACGCTCCGCGGTGGACAGGTTCATTATGTGCAACCTGTACGGTAAAGAAGAGAAAAGTTAATTACTAATTAATTACTATTACTAAAGTGTTTAAACAAAATAAAATAAAGAATAAAATAAAAAATATATAAAAAAAGAAAAATGTTTGTTAACTTTTCAGTTAACATTTAAAATACAGTTTACAAATGCCTAAAATGGTGGGGGGTGTAAAATAAATAAAGCAGACGAAAAAAAAAATAAGGTCAAAAAACGTATCAAACAACATCATAAACAATATGTACCTTGAATCCAAATATCCTGAAGATCCAAATCCAAATGGAAAAGATGAAGCGCTCTAGCGACTCAGACAGGATCGCAAAACCCACCACTGCGCCACAAACAGGATCGCAAAACTCCGACACACGATACTCTCCTCGCAACAACGCACAAAGCACCGTTGGAATCACCCACAAAGCGCTCTGGAAAAATGGATGGGGGCGCAGTTATTATAGCTGAGGTGATGTTGTGGTCACCAATCAGAGCTGAAGGGCGTTAACTAAAGAAAACCCAGTCCCGCCTGCGCCGCTGACTAATGCGTCGTCAACGAGGTCGCACATCGTTCACAAAAGGTGCCAAACACAGTGATTCAGGCTCAGCAGCGGGACGCCAACGGTCAAAAAACGGTCCAGAACACTAGTGAACGATCAGCGACATCACAGCAGGGGCCACATAGTTGCTACATGCCACACACAACGATGTCGCTAACGAGATCGCTAAATAGTGACGTATTAGCGATGTCGTTAACGATCTCGTTAGCGATCTCGTTTAGTGTGGCATACCCTTAAGAGTTTATCCTGTGTCTCTGTAAATTGCAGTAATCCTGTCACTGCCATCAAGGTGATTAGGAGAACAGTCATTCTGCTCTTGAAAGGACCTTCTTGCAGTGAGTGGCGTGGATCCAGGTGGGAGTTCCCTCAAGTTTTACTGAGGTGGATGTAGTCATCTGGACTTGGAAGGGGCAGTCAAATTGTGGGTCCAGGCTCCTTCTCACGTGTCTGCGTATAACCACCCAATTGCCTAGATTCAACTGATGCACATCTGCACTTTCATTAGGATCTGGTATGGATGAGAACACATGTTTATGTACTACATTAAGTCTTTCCTGTAAGGCCTGGACATAGGCTGTCATAGAACAGTGTTGCATTTGTAGCACCTATGGGAAGTACAGACCAGTCTTTGGTGCACTACCAAACAGGACTTCAAAAGGAGACAAACCTGTTTTCCTATTAGGAGTGTGTCTGACTGAAAAGAGTGCAAGAGGCAAGCACTCTACCAGCTCTTTCCTGTCTCTGCCATGGACTTTTGAATTTTCAGTTTAAGTGTCCCATTTAGTCTTTCCACTTTCCCACTACTTTGTGGCATATATGGTGTATGAAATGTTTGCTGTACACCCAGGGCCTGCATGACTTCCCTCATTATTGCTCCCATGAAGTGTGCACCCCTATCGCTTTCTATGATTTCTGGGACAACATACCTGCATATCAGCTCTTTCATCAATTTGTCTGCAGTTGTTTTAGTATTTGCACATTTTACCTGGTAGGCTTCCGGGCCAACCAGAGAAGAGAACTACACATACTAGGACATATTCATACACTCCTACCTTGGGTAGCTGTATGTAGTCAATCTGCAGTCTCTGAAACAGGTAGAGAGGCCTAGGTGTCGTTTTCTTAGGGACTTTTACTGTTTTACCTGGGTTGTGCTGTGCACAGATGAGGCATGATTGTACAAGTTTCGCAGCTGCGTAACTGAAACCAGGAGCGATCCAGAAGGCATCTACCATGGCACACATGTGACTTTTTGAGGCGTGAGTGGGGCCATGTGTTGCTTGTGCCATAATTGGAAACAGGGATTTTGGTAAACACAATTTATTCTTATTCTCCCATACTCCATTTGAGTTCAGCTCAGCTCCCATTCTCCCCCAGTGTTCCTTCTCTGTTAGGGCAGCCTGTTGCTGGAGAGATTTAAGGACATCTAGGCTCAGTGTTGCAGGAATGCGCTGACTCCCTGCCACCGTCCACTGCTCCCTAGGCAACCTTGCTGCTACTTTAGCAGCCTCGTCCACCCTTCTGTTGCCCTCTACCTCCACAGAGTCACCATTCATGTGTGCTTTTACCTTGACAATGCCAACCTGGACTGGTAACATCAATTCCTCCATTAACTGTTTCACCAGCTCTGCATTTTTCATGGGCTTACTGGCTGATGTAAGAAACGCTCTGCTTCTCCAGATAGGGCCATAATCATGGGCTATTCCCCATGCATAATTCGAATCTGTGTAAATATTAGTGACTTTACCTGCAGGGCTCTACACGCCTCAGTGAGTGCCTTCAACTCTCCCTCTTGTGCCGACATGTGAGGAGGGAGTGGTTCAGCTTGGATTACCTCATGTGAGGATACTTCTGCATATCCAGTGTAGAATCGTCCATCCTGGTGGTATCTGGAGCCATCTACAAAAAGCTCAAAAGCTGCATTAGGAACAGATTTTTCATGAACGTGTGCAAAACCCACTGTCTCCTGACTCATTAGTTCTGTGCAGTCATCTTCATGCGTCATGTCAAAGAATTCTTCTTCACTTGCTAATACAGTCACCAATTCCCCCTTTTCTGAATCCACAGGAAGGAAGGTGGCTGGATTCAGAACGTTACATCTTTTGAGGGTGACATACTCAGGAATTAGTAGCGCACATTCAAGTTGAAGCTGTCTGGCCATAGACAGATGTTTTGGTTGAACTTGTACGAGTATGGAGTGGATGTCATGTGGGGAATAAATTGTCAAAGGAAAAGTCAGCGTGATCTCACATGCCTTTCCCAGTAGTAGTGCAGCTGCTCCTACCACACGGGCACACGTAGGCGACCCTCTGATCACTGGGTCTAATTGTGCGGAGTAGTAAGCTATTGGTCTTTGTTTCCCTCCATGTTGTTGTGTCAGTACTGCAGTAGCATGTCCTCCCTGCTCTGTGCAAAACAAGAAAAATGGCTGGTCATAGTTTGGAATGCCTAAGGACGGGGCTGACACAATGAGCAGTTTGAGAGAATGGAATGAATCAATTGCTTCTTGAGTAAGATTATAGGGGTCTTATGACAAGCAGTCATAAAGTGGTTGCATCATTTGTGAAGAAGACCTTATCCAAGGCCTACAGTTGGCCACCAAGCCGAGGAAAGGGCGTAGATGCTGATGTGACCTGGGTTGAGAGAAATTTTGAATTGCCTGTTTTCTGACTTCAGTCAGGTGTCTTGTACCTTCGGCAATACAATGTCCCAAAAATGTCACCATTTGTTTGCAATTCTGTAATTTGTCACATGAGACTTTGCAACCCTTTTCTGCCAAAAACATAGCAATGAAATGGTAGCTTCCTTGCAGGACATCTGGTCCGGGCAGCAGAGCAAAAGGTCATCCACGTACTGTAATAGCACTATCTGTGGGTGAAGTGGTTGCCATTGATCAAGGATCCCTGCCATTGCTGTTGAATAGATGGTAGGGGAGTTCTTTCCCCCTTGCGGGAGGACCATCCAACAATATTGTTTTCCTTCATGAGTAATGGAAAAAATATATTGACAGTCAGGGTGCAGAGGTACAGAGAAAAATGCATTTGCCAAATCAATGACTGTGAAACACGTTGACGTTGCTGGGATCTGTGACAGTAAGGTGTGTGGGTTAGGAACGATTAAGGTCACTCTCTCTGTAACATTATTAATAGCCCGTAAGTCATGAATCATTCTGTAAGTGTCAGGGGAACCCTTGGGTCCTTTTTTCTTAATGCGATACAAAAGAGTGTTGCAGGGGGAAGATCCTTGCATCAGAACCCCTGCCTTAACATACTATTTAATATCTCTGCTCAGGGCCATTGATTTGGCTAGGCTCAAGGGGTATTGCTTTAAACAAGGAGGAGTGGTTCCTTCTTTCAATTTAATCAAGACAGGGGGAATGGGCAGCCGACCAACATCAGTTTTTCCCCTTGCCCAAACAGTGTTTCTGACATCTGTCCCATTTCCCCATCCTCAGACATTTTGCGTCAGGCGTTAGTTTTACTGCTTTTGTCATATACACCATTGCTGGAATCTTACAAAATTGTTTATCTGAGAGGGGACTTGTGACTGTAATACCCTCAGGAGAGTACTGTATGGTGGCCTGGATAGCACTCAACACATCTGCTCCCAGTAAATTCATAGGGGTATTGTCACTAACAATAAGTTTTGTAAGCACCTCTTGGCTCTTTCGTAATTTTAGTCTTAATTGTTTAGTCATTAGGGCTTCTGTCGATTGTCCCTCTCCACCCACACATTCCACAATCTTGTTAGTAATCATGTCTGGTATTATTAAGTCTTTGTGTACCACAGTCCCGGCTGCCCCAGTGTCAATCAAAAATTCTGCCTCTTTCCCTCCCGGAATTGTTATGGTGGTCATCAAGGCAGGACCATGTCGGGAGGGTCGAGAACAGGGCACACATTTGTCACAGGGTTGCCAGCTTCCTAGTCTGGATGTGGAGGAGGTGGAAGATTGGTCTGCTTAGTCTCCTTTGTAGGGTTTTCGCAGGGGCTGGCATAATGTCCATTTTCTCCACAATTCCAGCACTTCACTGTTTCTATGTCCTTAGGTCCCTTACTACGTCTCCACTGCTTTCTTTGTGTTCCAGCATACAAGACAGGTCGTCTTATTGTCCTTGTTTGTTCAACTCCTTTAGCTACCTTAAGGATCTACATTTCTCCATTCAGGTCTGGCTCGCTGTACTGCGTCTCGTAAGCCTTTGTTCATACCGTCAACGAATGCATTTACCAGTATCTTAACATCAAGTGGGTTTATGGGACTGTACCCCATGTCTGCCCATTTCAGCTGTAACCGTCCAAAGTACATCTCTACGCTCTCTCCTTTTTGCTGTGTCACGTCAGTCAGGAGTACAGACTGCTCTGATTGTTTCACTATAAGCCCATTGTTTTAGTGATTCACAGTACGTCTCCCCAGACCATGCGGATTTATCATCAATACCCCAAGATTGATCCTTGGGGGGTCCTGAGGACTGGAGTTGAGAAACACTGCCGTAACCCAATGTAAGTTTCAGTATCCTGTACCCAAGTGATGGCGTCATTGACCTGTAACCCCAAGTGTCAGCATCATCATACTCTACTTACTACAGCCATTAATATTTCCTACATCTAATAAGACAGATAGGGAGATATAGAAAAATCAATGGAAAGACCAGAAAAGTAAAGAAAAATAAACAGATACGAGATAGAGAAAAACATTTGAAGCAGATAACATCTTTTGTTAGTTTTAATGTAATAAATAAATCTATATATCAGGGGACAAAGAAAGAGAGATATAGAAAATAATATTTGTCTATCATGTATCTATAATTAAAACTCTAGGTTAAATATATTCTTTGTCTTTGGAAACCAAAAAATACAGCAAAAAGGTAGAGATGCTCACCTGCCCAGGCTCTCAAAAACCAGACACAAAAAAGAAATATCCTAAAGTAAAATAAATAAATTTTTTTTTGCAAACAATGAATGAAGGAGGTAATAATTATAAGGGTATTTAGTAAACATAATTTTGATCAAAAGAATGTACAAGCCATCCCGCCACGTCAAGGCAACCCTTGTGGGACAGTCCTAACTCTTGTATTAAAAACCTTTCCACTTGTCAAGTGACGTAAATGTGAACAAGGGCAGAGGGACTGAACCTACGAGTTAAAGCATAGGCCAGACAGGATGGATTTCTCAGCTCAAAAACAGGATGGTCACACCTAGTGTTGAGCGATACGATACCGCAAGTATCGGGTATCGGCCGATATTAGCTCTATCGGACTTTCGATACTTAGTTCCGATATTTTCGTCTTATCGGATACCGGAATCGGATTTGTCACTGTCACTGTCAGTGTCCGTCGGTCGGGTCTGTCAGGAGTCAGCGGCACTTACCTGGCAGAAGATCTCCGGCGGTCACGGGCTGGACTGCTTGATGGCCGCCATCATCTTTCCCCGGCGGTCACATGCAGTTTCTCGCGATAACTGCAGTGACTGCTGGGTAATCCCGGCCGTAAAGCAGTCAGTCCGATGACGTCACCGCCGGGGAAGCAGGTAATCAGCTGTGCTGCGTCGCGATGACAGGCTCTGCCTGTCATTACGATGTAGCAGAGCTGGATCGTCGTGGGACACTCGTTACTATGGACTGCGTCGGACAGGTGGTATACTGTTGTTTTGTTTTTTTTCTTTTTTTACAGGAGATCGATGGCGTCGCAGGAATGAGAGTATAATAAAAGAAATGAAAACTGTGTTGTCTCTTTTATTTCATTAAAATACTTTTTTCTTGCTGTGTCTTTTTTTTTATACATTTAAAAACTTTGGGATTAATAATGGATCGGTGTCTTATTGACACCTCTCCATTATTAACCGGGCTTATTCTCACCGTGCAATCAACGGTGACATTAACCCCTTATTACCCCACTTGCCACCGCTACAGGGCAGTGGGAAGAGCCGGGTAAAGTGCCACAATTGGCACATCTTTTGATGCGCCAAATGTGGGGCTGCTGTAGCCTGGTATTATCAGGCTGTTGAGGGCCAAATTCCATGGGCCTTGACAGTCTTTTAATACCAGGCCGCAGCAGTCTGCATTTTACTTGGCTGGTTAACAAAAATAGGGGGACCCCTACGCCATTTTTTTTTCGAGGGGATCCCCTATTTTTGTTAACCAGCCAAGATATGCAGACTGCTGTGGCCTGGTATTATCAGGCTGGCAAGGTCCATGGATATTGGATCCTTACCAGCCTGAAAAACCAGGCCTCAGCAGTCTGCTTCATCTGGCTGGTTAACAAAAATAGGGGGGACCCCACGCCAAATTTTTTCGAGGGTATCCCCTATTTTTGTTAACCAGCCAAGATATGCAGACTGCTGTGGCCTGGTATTATCAGGCTGGCAAGCAGGGTCGGACTGAGGCACCGGGACACCGGAAAAACCTACGGTGGGCCCCAGCTCCTGCGTGGTGGGCCGGATTTGAAAGGATAGGTCGTGGGGCAGAGGGGGCGGTGGCCCCGGGGCCCGCGCTCTGAGGGGGCCCACCCGGAGCTACGATACAGTTACATTCTGCGGCAGAGCAGGGAGAATCGCTCTCCCTGCTCTGCCGCCCGGAAGCTATGGGGCCTGAACAGGCGTTGGGGGGGCCTGGTGCCAGCAGTGGGCCCCCCACACGTCATCGGAGGGTCAGCTGTATCGGCATCCAGCCGATAAAGCTGACCGCATGGAGAGAGAAGGAGCGAGGGTTCCTTCTCTCCCATAATCCCCCTCTCAGCGTATGACAGCGGGCGCAATAACATCACCTGCCGGCGCCCGCTGTCAGACGCTGAGAGGGAGAACAGTGAGCAGCACAGGAGCCGGGAGGTGAGTTTTTTTTTTTTTTTTTTTTTAATGGGGGTGCAGTCGAGTCCTGGCTGGAGAAGTCGTCATGTCGGTGTGGGCCAGATGGAAAAGACATGAAAAGTGAACAATTCCATTAGAAAGAACATCAGCGGTAAGTCATTATCTGTACCTGTGCTGTAATCTATTATATGTTCTGTAGGACTGGTATTATTTAACACAGACCATATGGCGGTAATATCGATATTGGTCTTTTTATATATAGATTATTTTGGCCAACAGCGCGGTCATTTGCTGAGGTTCTCTGATGATGGGCCCACTCAGAAGTTTTGCCCCCACTAAACCAAAACCCTAGCTATGCCTATGGCTCTCTCTCTAGTCTTTCTTTCTCGCTCTCTGTTCTTTCCTTCTCGCTCTCTGTTCTTTTTTCTCTCTGTTCTTTCTTTCTCTCTTTTCTTTCATTCCTCTCTTTCTTTCTCTGTTTGTTCTTTCTCTCTCGCTGCTCTTTCTTTCTTTTCCTCAGTACCAGCCACTGTGCCCTCATTACCAGTCAGTGTGATCAGCAGTGCTAAATGGTTACGCTTGGGGCGAGGATATGGGTGTGATTAGCTGTGAAATGGGTGTTGTCGGGGCGTGGCCTAAAATTTTCAGCGGCGCGCAACACGCGCCGCAGCCTTTAATCCTCTTTCCTGTCTTCCAAATTTGGGAGGTATGCTGTATGACCTCCCTACAACTTCTGGCCATGCTCCTGATGAGCGCGACGGATGGTCTCGTGAGGGATCTCCTCCCACACCTGGACTAAAGCATCCACCAACTCCTGGACAGTCTGTGGTGCAACGTGGCATGGCCTAAAATTTGCTGCAGCAGGCACAGCGTGCCACAGCCTTTGTCCCTCTTTCCCTTCTTCAAAGGTTGGGAAGTATGATGGTGGGCCCCAAGAATAATTTTTCTCTGGTGGGCCCAAGGTACTCCAGTCCGACGCTGCTGGCAAGGTCCATGGATATTGGCTCCTTAACAGCCTTAAATACCATGCCTCAGCAGCAGGGGCGTACATATAAATCATGGGGCCCCATAGCAAAAGTCTGAATGTTCCCCACCCCCCAAAAAAAAAACCCAGAGGCATTGTAAATGTAAAGTGCCAGCACAGTGAGGGAAGTTGAGTCGCACAGAGACAGGGGTTTTGGTGGTACTCGGCACCGATCACGTCGACTTCTATGGGGGATGTCACGAGTAGCACAGCTCGGTCCGTGACCTGGGCGATCACTGGAATGTGGGATATTTCCAGGGGGTGATAGAATGTTCATGTAGTTTGTCGTGACGCCACCTGTAGTACCTGGTCAGGGTGTCCAGCGCTGCTGTGCAGGTCCTCTGGAAGGGATGGTGTAGTGCAGGTAGGTGAAAAGTCTTCTACAGGTAACACGCTATCCTTCCAGGGCAGATAGATGTGAGATAGAGCAATGGTGCAAAGTGATGTAGCAGAGTGGACTATGCGACGTAGTAAGAAAGCAGGAAACACTTCAAGTTAAACGTTGCATTATAAAATTTTTAATAATAACATTACAAAAGTGCAAATGGCTTATATTATGTGACATGTTTTGTTACTGTTCATACCCTTGATATGTGTTATACATGTGTGTTAATAAATACATATTCAACAAAAGTGCAAATAGCATTAGTGCCGAAGTTCGTGGAGACTTCTTAGGACTACAACCCCACCGGGGTAACTTCACAGTGTCCTTTACTTGTGCTTGTGGAGGACCCGCTCCAAACCTCCAACTGTGGTCTTGGGTGGGCTGCAAGACTTTCCTTGAGCAGACCTCACTTTCGGCCACACCAAACGGGTTTTTAGTTTCTGAGGTATTTGAAAATAGTGCACAGTAAGTTTTTGTAAAACCAAGATGGAGCACCGAAGTGCCAACTATTTACAGAAAAGTTTGTGAGCCAGTACAGTTCATGGCTTCAAAGTTCAACATTTTCATTACAGTGAAACACCATTACCCAACCTGGGTATATTAAGGCAACAATAAACTTTTTCTTCTGAACATTCACCCGTCGTACTCCAACCACTGGTATATTAAGGCAACAATAAACTTCTTTTTATGAACATTCACCCGTCCGGGTACATCAATAATTTAACTATTTACATACAGAGACCCTGTCCGGGTTATTTAGACTTCTTTGGCTGGCCTCTTACAGGTACCACCTGGTACTGTTCTGGAGCTTGCCAAACATCCGTGACAGGAGGGTCCACCCAGACCTGATGATGTCGTGTGGCCTGTACAGTGACGTCGTGACCCGCTATCTGGGTCTGTGTGGCCACCTCTTTCGTCTCCCTCCGGGTCTGGAACCCTATGTCCCGGACTGTACGAACCCCAGGGGGCCTAACAGGCGCCGGGTACGGGCCAGCTATCATTATCATGTCCATAGCTGGGGCTGCTGAGGAGACCACTGAGGGAGGCTGGGGAGATTTACGGCGTGGGGTGGGCACTTGTGCAGAGGCCTGGTTGGGGGAGGCTGAAGGCTCGTAGGGTCTGTCAGTTTCCTGACACTCTGGGGAGTAGGGGTCGCACCTGGTAACATTTAGGGCGTACCATCCATTGTAACCCCAGTGTCGGGTGTAAGTCACCAAGTCTCCTGGCAACAGGTCCCTCCCCGGGTGTCCTTCTGGGAGGTGAGCCTCCACGTCCCGCCGGGTTACAAAAACTTCTAAATAAAGTCCAGGCTCCTGGATGAAGCCCCAACCACCTTTTAACTTAAAGTTCCGTACTGCACCCTTACGCCGCGGCTCCCTCACCGTACTTTTATCCTTTCTCATACGTGCCTTCTCTGCCAGGTCCTTCTCCAGGTGACGTTGCCGAAGCTTTTGGGATTCTCGCTGCTCCCTTTGTCGCTCTGCTTCCCGCTCCCGACGTCTCCACTCTTCCTCCTGACACCTTTTGTAATTCTCCTCCACCAGCAGCTCCATGTCTCCACCATCAAATGCCAGCTTACGATGTCCGGTTTGCGGCAGCTCTCCTGGCGCCCGCCAGTCCTGGCGGCGCTCACCTGTGGCGGAAGCAGCCGGCTCTGGAACAGATGACGGTCGGGGCTCCGGTACAGGCAGGTAGTGCTCTGGTGCCTGCGCGGCCTCCTCCATGAGGACGGGTGTCGCTTCTTCTGCCTCAGCGACGGGGGCAGACAGCGGGATCTGGGGTGCTGGTGCGGCGTTTTCAGCAGGAACGGGTGCCTCCACTGTGATACTGGCAACCGGTTCAGATTGCAAGGGCTGGGATGCCCGCACGGCCTCCTCTACTGGAACGGGTGCCTCCACTGAGATACTGGCAACCGGTTCAGATTGCAAGGGCTGGGATGCCCGCACGGCCTCCTCTACTGGAACGGGTGCCTCCACTGAGATACTGGCAACCGGTTCAGATTGCAAGGGCTGGGATGCCCGCACGGCCTCCTCTACTGGAACGGGTGCCTCCACTGAGATACTGGCAACCGGTTCAGATTGCAAGGGCTGGGATGCCCGCACGGCCTCCTCTACTGGAACGGGTGCCTCACCTTCCGGTACAGACACTTCAGGGAGTAAGAGGGATTGGCGCCGCTCCAATTGTAGTTTTAGGGCCCGCCAGCTCGCTTCCATCCTGGCGACCTCCTCCCGGTGCCGGGCCAGGTCTCTCAGGGTATCCTCCGCTTCTTCCAGCGTAGGAGGGTTTCCAGGCCGGGTGCCAAACGGTGGCTCCGTGGCGATCAGGTCGCTTCCGTGGGGGGAGAGCTCTGACTCCTCCATCCCTTCCCATTTCTGCTCACGTCCATTCGCCATCTCTGCCAAGTCACATGTGTCATTAGCATCAGGAGAGGCGACATCTTTTGTAGGGAGGCGGGACCTTCGCGTTCGTTTCCGCCCACTGAGGAGGATGAGGAGGCGGAACTCCAGAGCTGTGGGGCACGATCTTACATTGCAGTAACATTTAGAGTGTGCGGACATCGTTTTCGCGCCACGGAGTGAGTGTACGCCCACGAGAGCACGCCCTTATTCTTCACCTGTGCCTCGTGGCGCAGATATGACGGAAAAATGGCAAATACAGTCTATGATGATTTTTGCAATTCTCAAGCAAAAAAACAGTTCAATTAAGGCACACAGGACTCGCTTATAGCGAGCTTCTGAATCCTGTTCGTGACGCCAAAGTTGAGTCGCACAGAGCCACAGGTTTTGGGGGTACTCGGCACCAAGCCCGTCGACTTCTATGGGGGATGTGACGGGTAGCACAGCTATGTCCGTGCCCTGGTCGCTCACTGGAATGTGGGATATTTCCAGGGGATGATAGAATGTTTGTGTAGTTTGTCGTGACGCCACCTGTAGTACCTGGTCAGGGTGACCAGCGCTGCTGTGCATGTCCTCTGGCAGGGATGGTGTAGTGCAGCTAGGTGATAAGTCTTGTACAGGTAAGACGGTATCCTTCCAGGGCAGATAGATGTGAGATAGAGCAATGGTGCAGAGTGATGTAGCAGAGTGGAGTATGCGACGTAGTAAGAAAGCAGGAAAGGAAACAATTCTTACTACAAAGACATGCAGCATAAGGCTGCCTCAACCCCTCCCATCCAACTAGCTACACCCTGTTCTAACCAGCCTGAGCTAGACCATCCCATTGGGTCCGCCTACATTCAGCTGGCATAGTGTACTGTTGAATGCAGTGGTTGGAGTCAATGGGGTGTTTCCTCCTTACCTGAGAGTAAGTTGTCACACCGCTGGGTGCGATGCAACATCTCTGTGGCGACTGGACCCTCGGGTGCTTCTGTCTTTTCACAAATGCCGGCTTTACCCGGCAATTGAATCAGAGGCTATTTTACTATGTAGAAGTGAATAAACTATAAATATATGTATATATATATATGTCACAATGACATGTATATATATATATATGTATTCTAAGTGTGTATATTTTGTGTTTACAAGGAAAGAAAGTGTTTTTTTAGTTGCGATATTTTGTTCCCATAGACTTACATGGGACTTCCGGTATCGGAATCGGATATCGCCGATATTTAGTGATATCGGCGATGCCATTCCGATCCGATATTTTTAGATATCGAGCAGTATCGCTCAACACTAGTCACACCCTTATATGCACAAGATGCACTTTGAACAAAATAAGAAACTAGATCTGAGCTAGTTTCTTACATTCTTTGTCTTTATAGCCCTTGAAACCAGTCCGGTTTTGGGTGCATTGGTCTGGAATAAATCTTTTAGTTCAAATGAATGATAATGGAGACAGTGTTACTAGTATCCAATTGAAGCAGAATAGAATCATTCATGACATACAATAGACCCTGCAGAGGTCACACTTTTCTAGAGCCTTGTAATTAAATCAGCAACTCAGCATGTGAAGAGACAAACACATACCCAGGATCCACCCAAACTGACTGTATACACAAGGCATTTCATATGTAGATGACAGGGTTAATAGCCACAGGAACAAATAGTACATGCAAATTAAATGTATACAAAATAGAAATAAGATCCTCATATATGTTTTATAATCTTGTGGAAACTCAACACATTTGATCATCATATAATGTGAAAGAATCTTTTTATGACTCTTCCTATACATCTTTTCAAATATTTCCTCCTTTATTAAGGACAAATTTAGCTTTCCTATTATGATCTCTGGTCTAATTACTTTTGATAATGGCAATCTAATATAATTTGACATGCTAACTCTTCACACGTCATTGAATGATTAATTTTTTTTGGCTAAGGCCAGAAGCACACTCACTACCAGCACGTTTGACAGTATTTTCCAGCAAAACTTTTTTACTTCTCCTAATAATTGTTTTTTTATGGAAATGTCATTGTAAGGAAATTATTTTTTATTCAACAAAGAGGAACCGCCATGGGGTCAAATGTAGTGTTTATCCCAAAATTTCAGCTGATTCGTCCTGTACCCAAAATCTCATTGCGTCATTACCCTGTGCCCCAAGTGTGAGTGTGTCATTATGGGAACAGGATAGTGATGGCACACACTTGAATACTGGATAATGGCATCAAGTTTCATGCTATTATAATCCTGTACCCCAATTGTCAGCATTTCAATTTTCTGTGCCTCCAAGGGTTGGTTTTCTCATCGTCTACCCCAAGTTCTAGTGTCATCATCCAGAACACAATTCTTTTTCTCCTGTACCCCAAGTGTTGAAGTCCTGATTCTCTACTTATTAAAGCCTTCAATGTTCATCCATCAATTAAGACAGAAAGATATAGAAAAGGCAAAAGATAGACCAGTTACACAATATAGACAGATGAACAGGTATGAGGTATTGTCACAAATTGGAATTAGAAAACAACATTTTACACTTTTAATTTAATACATAAATCAATACATCAGAGGGATAAAGTAAGAAAAATTAAGCAAATAACATATTGCTCTCACATTATTATTTAAGCTACAAATTTAATAAAACTTTGACTTAATTAAACTTCATTAAACTTTCAAGAAACAAGTAAGTTTTGGCTGTATTGAACATTGATAAATGTATTACTACAATTGAATAATAAAGGAGGCACTGTTGTAATTATACAATTGATCTAATAGAATTGTCCATAAGACTCAACAGACTCTGCAGAGGTCGCACTTTCTGTGGATTTATAATCAGAAAATTATAGGTTTTATAATCCTTTCACAAACTCAACACATTTTGTTCACAGTATGATTAGAAAGATGGGGCGTGGTCTAGGCTCAGGTGATGTGAGACGCAGGTTTTACGCGCTCCTGAGGTAATACCTCTAAAGCTACAATTACTGCATTTTTAGGATCTTTTTTCCCCTCAAGCTATACTACATAATATTGAGATAACTTTCAGGATCATTTTAAGACTATTCATGACCAAATTGGATTCTCCTAGGCCTTGCAAATAATACAGTTAATCATATCTGCGCCATTAATTTCCTGTCAGTTTGCAGATCTATAATATTAAATACTGGAGTCATTGTTTTGTGACAAAAATTATTTATTATTAGAATATAAAGAAATTTTTCTCTTTTTGAAGTGTTGAGATAGTTGCTGAGGAAAAATAAAAAAAAAGAACACCGCCATTGGTGTGATCTGGCTGATACCAGAGACCTGTGGGGACAATAGCTGTTTCTGGTATGCTCTTGGGCACTTTCACAGACCTTCCTGGAGGTCTCCATGACTGAAACCGAGGGTTTTTGTGTTCACTTATCTCCTAAAAGACCGGGCACATCCCTGCTGAAGCTCCCTTCATAGATCGACGCTCCGCTTTGTTTTCCGGCTTCTTTTCCCTGTCGCATGACGTCATCGCTGCGGCGGCCATCTTAGGAAGAGACTCAGAGGAGATTCAGAATCTGGCTTCGTCTCTCAGTGGATCCGGAGGGATTTCTTCATTATAACAGCTGATCCTTTATCCTTGGCTCTGCCTGCCGTAGCCAAAAGGATTACTTCTCATCCTCCTAATCACTGGACCAGATATAGTGCTGAAAGTCACCAGGGGTCCTCATTCAAGCACCATACAACGGATAAGAGACTTTGCATCATCCTCACTTCCATCAGTATCTGGATACATTACAAGAAGGCAAAGTGTCGTAACAAGCTCTAATATATTTTCCTTTTCAGGTGTCTTCTTTAACAACCACAGACTTAAGGGTATGCCACACTAAACAATATCGCTAACGGGATCGCTAAAAAACGTCATATTTAGCGATCCCGTTAGCGATATTGTTCAGTGCGGCAGCTTCCAGCGACGAGCTTCCTGCTGTGATCTCGCTCGTCGCTGACATCGTTCCGGACCCTATTTTATCGTCGGCGCTCCCGCTGGGTAAGTATTATCGCTGAATGTGGCACCTTTTTGTGAACAATGTGCGACCTCATTAACGATGCATTAGTCAGCGGCGGAGGCGGGACTTTGTTTTCTTTCATTAACGCCCTTCAGCTCCGATTGGTGACCACAAACATCACCTCAGCTATAATAACTGCGCCCCATCCATTGTTTCCAGAGCACTTTGTGGATGATTCCAACTGTGCTTTGTGCGTTTTTGTGAGGATAGTATCGCGTGTCGGTGTTTTGCGATCATATTTGTGGCGCAGTGGTGGGTTTTGCAATCCTGTCTGAGTCGTTAGAGCACCATCCATCCCCATTTGGATTTGGATCTTCGGGATATTTGGATTTGGATTCAAGGTACATATTGTTTGTGATGTTGTGATGTTGTTTTGATAATGTTTTTTGACCTTATTTTTTTTTTTTCGTCCTCTGCTTTATTGCTTTTACACCCCTGACCTTATTTATTTATTTATTTATTTTTTTCGTCTGCTTTATTTATTTTACACCCCAGACTTTATTTATTTTTTTCTTTTTTTTTTTTTATTTATTTATTTTACACCCCTGACTTTATTTATTATTATTTTTTTTTTGCTTTATTTATTTTACACCCCTCACCATTTTAGACATTTGTAAACTGTATAAACTGAAAAGTTTATTTTTTTTTTGTTATATAATTTTTATTTTATTCTTTATTTTATTCTGTTTAAACACTTTAGTAATAGTAATTAATTAGTCATTAACTTTTCTCTTCTTTACCGTACAGGTTGCACATAATGAACCTGTCCACCGCGGAGCGTGTGATTGTGGCAGTTGCGCTATCTATGGAGGCAGATCGTCAGGAAGAGGCGCGGGTGGAAGAGAGGCGCTCCAAGCGAAAGCGTCGCATGTGGACCAGGGAATGGCTGGAGCAGAGGTCCAGATTCACCCACATGCATCTAGTGAGGGAGTTGCAGGAGAAGAATCCGCAGGATTTCCGGAATTATCTACGGATGTCGAAGGATTCATTCAAGCTCCTACTGGAAGCTGTGAGGCCACTCATTGAACGGCAGGATACACGGATGCGTGCAGCTGTTTCAGCAGAGGAACGTTTGGCAGTAACGCTGCGATTTCTGGCAACCGGACGTTCAATGAAGGATTTGCAATATTCTGCTGCAATTTCTCGGTCGCTGCTTGGAGAACTAATTCCGGAGACATGCATCGCCATCGTCCGCAGTTTACGGAGCTACATGCCATTTCCAAAATCAGTGGCGGAATGGCAAATTATTGCCTCTGAATTTGAAAGGATTTGGCAGTTCCCAAACTGTGGTGGTGCCTTGGATGGCAAACATGTGAGGATCACGCAACCAGCCAACAGCGGATCCTTTTTTCATAATTACAAGGGCTACTTCAGCGTGATCCTCATGGCCCTTGTTAATGGCAATTATGAATTTATTGACGTTAATGTTGGCATTAATGGAAGGGTTTCTGACGGTGGCGTTTTGGAGCACACAAGTTTTGGTGATCGGTTGTTTAATAATAAACTTAACTTGCCAACCAACATGGACACCACCGCCAACCTAAACTTTGTGTTTGTGGGTGATGAAGCCTTCCCCCTTCATGAGCATCTTGTGAAACCATACCCACAAAAGACTTTGACAGGGGAAAGGCGGATTTTTAACTACAGACTGTCTAGGGCACGGCGCGTTGTGGAGAATGCCTTTGGCATAATGGCCAACCGCTTCAGGGTTTTCCACACTCCAATCAACATGAAGCTGGAATCCATAGACTCTGTGGTGTTGGCCTGTTGTGTGCTGCACAATTTTCTAAGAAAACGCGATGCAGGTACTTACAGTCCACTAGGCTTCATGGACTCGGACAGCAATGGTGACGTGGTGCTCGGAGAATGGCGTGACAATGATCCCGCTATTGCAGGCCTTCAACCTGTCAATCAAGGCAGGAGCAAGGACAATGCGAAGGCCGGCAGAGACAAGTACTGCCAATACTTTAATGGGCCTGGTGCAGTGAGTTGGCAGCATCAGGTCTAGTTTGATTTTGAGAATGTTTTACTTTACCCTTTTTTTAACAATGTTTTGATAATAAAATATTTTTATTTTAAAAATGCATTCGTGTTTTTTTCAATTATTTTACCAATATGGGAGAAGGGCTAATGATGGGTGAGATGTGGGGAGGGAGTAATGGGGATGGCAAAGAGACATGTTACCAGCAGCTGTAGTTTTTAAAATCTTTTCAAAGGCTTTTTTTTTCCCTATTTTTTGTTATACATTGTATCTACTTGTCACACACGTGCTCATGGGAGTACCATCAGTCATAGGAGTTAATTGTTACAAAAAATAAAGAAAAAAGTTTCAAATATTTTCAATTATTTTAAGGGCCTATGGTCTCAGTAGCGTTCAAACATTATAATTATATATAACAGATAATACACCACAGCTGCATCTATAAAGTTTAAATATATAATATATATATTATAGTCATATATGAAAGGTTAAAAAATTGTTATACATATATTTGAAAATTCTTGGGAGGTAAAGGTCAACATTCACCAGGGAATCAGCTATTCACAGATATGCGACGTCATTGTGATCGCAATGTGACCACACAAGTAAACAGATATGCATACAGATCTGCAAAAAGCCATTGTGATTTGCAAGGGGATTAGCGAGCCCCAGCCATCAAAATATACGAGGCTATTGTGATCGCTATTTGACTACCCACGCTATTCAAAAAGCCATTGTGACTTGCAAAGGGGATTAGCGAGCCCCAGCCATCAAGATATGCGATGTTATTGTGATCGCTATTTGACTACTCACGCTATGCAAAAAGCCATTGTGACTTGCAAAGGGGATTAGCGAGCCCCAGCCATCAAGATATGCGATGTTATTGTGATCGCTATTTGACACTGCAACTACACAGATATGCAAACATGCAAAAAGCCATTTGTGATTTGCTAGATTGTCACGATCCCCAGCCATAAAGACATGACACGCCATTGTGATCGCCTACCTTGGAACAGTGGTATTGCGATTGCAACAGCATTTCATATCTGTGCTTCTGCCGCATGGCTGCTGCGGTTACTTTTCAATCGCAAAAACCGTTTAGCGTCGCGGTGCGGTCGCACGTAACGTGCGCACGCTGTGACGTCATGGCGCTGGCGTCGCCCAATGCTCTGTTGTTTGTGATGGCGGCAATGGCGGCGAGACAGCGCGGGCCCAAATGGGCTGATGAAGAGGTCCGTTATTTGATTAAAAAGACGGACCTCTGGGACTACCACTGCAGGCTACCTGTGGCACATCCAATGCGCCACAAAAGGTTATGCCTGCAGAGGATCCAGCGGGGCCTGCAGAGGAGGTACAATGTGCAGCGCACAAAAGCACAGATCAGAAAGAAGCTGGCGGACCTGCGATATCGCTCACGCGATAGGGTCGCCAGCATCCGGGCCCAGCTCCGCAGGCCTCTGAGTGAGTATTGATGAGGGTATCTGGATAGGTTATGTTTTGTGGGGTAGGCTACTTTCACACTTGCATTTTTTAGCGATGCGTTTCGAGCGCACAAGTAGCGCATTAAAAAAACGCATGCAAACGCTTATAAACGCTGTGATATTTAGTCGCATCAGCATGCGCATTTCGACAAAAAAAAACAGCGTTTGTCTGCGATTTCATGCGTTTTTGCATGCTTTTGGGTTGTTTTGGCGCATGCGTTGTCTATGTGTCACATTTCTATCATCTCTGTCTCCATCATCTCTGGCTCTATCATCTCTGGCTCCATCATCTCTGCCTCCATCATCTCTGGCTCCATCATCTCTGCCTCCATCATCTCTGGCTCTATCATCTCTGCCTCCATCATCTCTGCCTCCATCATCTCTGGCTCCATCATCTCTGCCTCCATCATCTCTGGCTCCATCATCTCTGCCTCCATCATCTCTGGCTCTATCATCTCTGCCTCCATCATCTCTGCCTCCATCATCTCTGGCTCCATCATCTCTGCCTCCATCATCTCTGCCTCCATCATCTCTGCCTCCATCATCTGTCTCTATCATCTCTGTCTCAATCATCTCTTTTTTTTTTTTTTTGACCGGAAAAAAAATTGCAACATGTAGCGTCTAGCACGTATGCGTTCACACCGGGAAAATGCGCAGCGCACGACAAACGCACATGAACGCGTGCAAGCGCTAAACCCTGCGCCCGCCATGTTAAAGATAGGGGAACATTGCGCATGCGTCCGATAGCGCAAGATGCGCTGCGACAAAAAACGCAAGTAGCCTTATCTACCTATATCAATGCACCCGCAGTGATGGGAGTACCGACAGTGATAGGGCAGGCAGTAAAGGGAGTACCAGTCGTGAGGGGTTTACAGGCATAGATGGAAGTACTGGCAGTAACGGGGTTAGTAGAAGGATTATTTGACTGAATTGTATATTTTATTTACAGCACCACCTTCACCAGCTGCTGCGGCTACCCCTCCACCTCCATCTCCTTCCCCGGCTACCCCTCCACCTCCATCTCCGGCTACCCCTCCACCACCATCCTCACCACACCTCTCCATCCCTTCAGCCCCTTCCCTGGCAGCAACCCCCCCTCCACAGTCGGGGTCATCCAGCACCTCACCTTCCATTGTCTTCTCTCCAGCATCATCCCGTCACACGGATGCAGGCTCCCCATCAGGTAATTAACGCACATGATATAAGCGTCAGACATGTTTGAGAACTTTGTAAGGTCTTATGTGTAATGGCTGTTGTAATATAAAAAATTTTTTCTGTGTTTCCCTAGCCGGCGGACCAACAGGTTCTGGGTGGGCAGTGAGCGGGTCGTCTGACGACAACCGTAAGTGTTAATTAACATAACATGTACATGTTGATGTTGCAACAGAATTCACTATTAACTGTTACCTTTTCCTCCACAGAAATCCCGACTGCCCAGGACCTGTTGGTGTCCCACCGCCGGGTGATTGCAAAATGTGCAGCCTGTGGCAGATTAAACTGCGGTCGCAGACGCTGCAAAGACATGGGAGCTCTGCATCACCACGGGATGATGCTGGAGAGGGCAGCGGCTGGACACCGGGGCCCTCATTAATTTTTTTTTTTTTGAATTTTTTTTTTATTTTGTTAATAATTAGTTTATAATTTTTTTATTTTGTTATGTTTTTTTTTTTTATTTAAATTTTATATCTTTATTTAAAAAAAAAAATATATATATATATATGACATAAATATATATTTAATATTTACGTTCATCTACGCAGGTGTGGTGTATTATTTTTAGTATAAGGTTTTAGCGCTAGTGTGACCAGGGGCCTTAAAAAAAAAATGTTAATTTTTGATATTTTTTTCATTTAATTTTTTCCCGATGATGGAACACCTATGATAGCTAGTATCCCATGACCCCATGTGTGACAAGTAGATGTAATAAAAATACAACATTTTAATAGTTGACATCACATAAGAAAAGACCACAATTCATTAGATAAATAAGTTTTTTATTAAAAAAGGTAACAATGTAAAAATATAAAAACAACCAAAAAAAACTTTAGTAAAACATTTTAAAAACTACAACTGCTGTAAGATGGATCATTGCCATTACCACGCTGCCTCTGAGGTGAATAAAAATAAGGGGGAGCACCAGCGTTTGGGTTTATCCCAACTGGGTTTGGCACAGGATTGTGCGGCCACGAATAGTCCGGGTACTGCGGTCTTGGCATGACGACATATCTGTTGTCCAGGTTTCCAAAAGACGCTTGAGTCAGTACCTCTAACATCAGTCTCTCGCATGAAGCCGCTGAACAGGATCCAGAGTAGGCAGCCTCTCATTCGCAAAATATGCAAAGCCAGTTATTTTTGTTTCTTTTTCTGCCGTAAGAAGTTTTTTAGCAATTTCCACCAATTCAGGAGTAGCCGAGGTGGGAGCCGAGGTGGGAGCCTTCCTTTTCGTTCCTGAAAGTGAAAGCCGCCTCCGCACAGATGATGGTGGCTCGACTACTTCGTCTATGTGATCCGGCATGCTGTCTTCTTCAGTTGAGGTGTGGAGACCGCCTCTTCTGTGTCCTGCATGAACAAAAAACAAATGGTAAATCACAAAGAAAAAGAAATTCATCTTCACACTATAACACCCATATACAGCAAAAATGTGAAAACGACACTTGTAAATGGATAGGCCTCAACCGTTGAGCTAGATAAATTATCAGTACATGAAGGGATATATTCTGCCATTTTATCTACATTTCACAATAATATTTTTTAAATTTAAGTCCACTTTGGCATGTACATTAAAATGTGTTGTAATACAAAGGTACTTACATGTACGACAGGGGTGTCCGGCTGGATCACTGGGTCTAGATCCGAAATTGATGTCCCTTCTCTGGGTACTTCCTGGTCCCTTGTGAAAGCTAACAGATCAAAGTACCACAGTTTGGGGACATAAACTTCTTCGGCCCCGGCTCCAGATTTGGTTGAATTGATAACTTTATTGAGCTCTTTTTTATAAACCGTGCGGAGGCCCTGAATCCGTTTTTTAACCGTTGACTCATCCGCCGGTTCATCAGGGTAATGGCTCCTGCAGAGCTCCACCAGTTTTTGGTAGGCGTCCTTCTTTTTCAACCGGTTACAATAATCTGCAGACTTAATTTTCCAGAGGCACGGCATTGTGCGGTACAGCTGATAAAATCACGCAAAAACTCCTTTATCAGCCATCTGTAATAAAAAAATGATTATGTGAGAACAGCAGAATGGTTTAAATAAAATGCTTACATAGTCTACAACATAGAACACAGCAGGGATCACAAAATGGTGGTTGTGGGCGACGCAGGAGTAAACATAGATAGAGCTGGGATCATAAAATGGTGGGCGTGCCTGAACAAAACAATGAAAAACATGATGGACAACAATGGTTAACAACAGCAGAGAGATCTAAAATGGATCGGTACAATTAAAGACAAAAGAAAAATTAAATGTGACAAAAAAAATGACCTACCTTACAAAACTTGTGATTCTGAAAAAAGAAATAGGGAAACTAGCGTCACAACTGGATCGCAGAGGATACTCCACAGACGATCGCAAAAACTCAACGTAGAACGTAGCAACCGAAATAGTGGCGTAAACCGGATCGCAGTAGCTACCAAGACTAGCAGGACACACTGGGTGAAAGAACCGCTTCTGCTCGAGAGCAATGGAGAGGAGTGCTGATACGTTGTCTTTTATGACGCGGTCATCCAATCACAAAGCGGGAGAGCTGTGATAAATATCTATGACACACATAGTGACCACCAATCTGTGACGAGGGGCGTGCAAAAGGTCGCGCTCAGTCACGCCTATCGAGGTCGTGATCTTTCACAGTACATGCAGTGTGGCACATCCCAACGACCGCCAAAGTCGTTAAAAAGATCGCTAACCGCTGATGCGCCGTTAATGAGATCGTCAAGTATGGCAGCTACTAGCGACCTTAAAACGATCTCACCAACGATAGCGTCGTTATCGTGATCGTTAGCGGGAACGTTTAGTGTGGCAGTAGTCTTATTGCTGAGTATTTCAACACAGTGGTATAGATTCTTTGATCCCTATTAATTTCTTTCATCTCTTATTGCTTAAGGAGTTATTTATAATTCTAGGAAAAATCGCAGAGAGGGGGAGTGTATTTGATTAATAATATTTTGTTGGAATATAATTACTCAGGCATATTTTTTTTTCTTTTAATGTTAGCCCAATATTAAAATTAGCATTGAACACTTAGTAATAGCTGACGTTTTTAGATGTCAGATAAGTTTATAATTCACTCATAGGTTACATCAACCTTTTCTTTTGTCACAAGTGGTGATCTTCAGATATTGATTTAATATATTCCTCTTTCAAAATATAAGGAATATTTTAGCTTGTTGTGTCTCATAAGTTTATATTTTGGAAGTAATATGTAAAATTGAACCAAGTCCAGAGATTCAACTCATTCTGGCACTTAGTAGATTATTATATAGTCCAAGAGCAGTAAACCTCCATTAGTTTGAAGGATTCTTTATAGTCCTGAGAAAATAAGGTATCTGGAAAATAGTTTGATTAATATCATCTTTAATATAGGAGGTTAACCATTAATTCATAGTGGATCATAATAAATAAACCATTATTATATATTTTTAGCACAGATTGCTTCTGAGGTTGGTGATTAGTAGGTTGGCCTCTGTGCAAAGAATCTAGACGGTTGAGGTTCATCTCACTCGATTTACCTCATATCATTATTAATTGTTTAAAAGAAGTCTATTCATTATCGCTCTCAGAATGAGCAATAGTGGAGCTGCTTCCAAGCCCACTACACAAGGCATGAACAAAACATCAAAATCTTATAAAGACTCTCTGATGAACTCAAAAGGCAAAAAATCAGAGAAGGTCTCTGAAATTAGCCCTACGAAATCAAGGTCGCCTTTGAAAAAGGATGACAAAATAGGGAAAAATAAAACGATGCCAGTTTCATCTTATAGGTCTACTAAATCAGAGTCTTTGCCCAACACTCAAGGGGATAGCTGTTTCCCTAAGAGTTCTCAAAATGCGAAATTATTGGAGGAAGTGAAGGTTCCACAACAAACAACAAATTTACTAAATGAAAAGCATGACTCTAAAATGGCTCTTTCAACTTCTTCCAAAAGGAAGGAACCTGATGATTGGGGAATTAGATATACCGCTCCAAAAGGTAATAATAATGATAGTGATAACCACAGCGACAATACCCCAAACTCTAGCCCGAAGAGATATAAAAGTAGAGGAGAATTGGATACCTTCCTTTTATCAGACAAAAAAGATCCAACACAAGTAGTTTCTCAAAATTCCATAGAATCATACTTGTTGGATCTGACAGACAAGATTGATAAAAAAATGCAAATAAACTTTGATAAGCAATCCAAGCTCCTCCAAACAACCTTCGACATATTTAGCAAAAAATTATCTGACCACAAAGAAAGACTTACCACCATTGAAGAAACCACAAAGAGTTCCTATACTTTAACTCAAAATTACCTACTGAATTAAACAAAGTTAAGACTAAGATGGCAGATCTGGAAGATCGAAGCCGTCGTAATAATATTAAGATCAGAGGTGTACCTGAACATATCACTCAAGATAATTTATCTGACTACGTCAAACAGATATTTAGGAAGGCTATTCCTTCTCTCTCAGAATCAGACCTGATATTGGACAGGGTACCCAGACTTCCTAGACCGACTCATATCTCTCAAGAACTTCCTAGAGATATAATTCTTCGTGTACATTTTTATAATACGAAAGAAAAAATTCTAAAATTTTTGAGGGATAAAAAATATTTCCCAGAACCATTTCACAAGTTAAAAATATTTGCTCATCTATCAAAATTCACTATGGATGCTAGAAAGTCCTTTAACCCCTCTCTGCCATCAGACGTACTATTCCGTCCATGTGACCCTGGACCTAATTCCCATGGACGGAATAGTACGTCATAGGCGATCAGCTGCGCTCCCGGGGGGAGCGTCGCTGATCGCCGCCGGGTGTCAGCTGTATATCACAACTGACACCCAGCACTATGTGTCAGGAGCGGTCACGGACCGCTCCCGGCACATTAACCCCTAGCACACCGCGATCAAACATGATCGCGGTGTGCCCGGGGCACAGGGGAGGATCGCGCAGGCAGGGGCTCCCTGCGCGCCCCCCTGAGACCCTCAGAGCAGCGCGATGTGTCGCGCTGTTCCAAGGGTCCGTCCTCCCTCCAGGTCCCCGGATCCAAGATGGCGCCGGGGTCCTGCAGGGAGGCGGCTTCCTCAGTGCCTGCTGAGAGCAGGCGCAGAGGAAGCCTGCAGCGATGCCAGTGCGATCGCTGGTGTGACAGAGTGCTGTGCACACTGTCACACCAGCGATCTGCTATAATACTGTGATGTCCCACCCTGGGACAAAGTAAAAAAGTAAAAAAAATAAAAATAAAAAGTGGTAAAAAAAATCATCAAAAAAAAAAAAAAATTCCCCAATAAATTCATTTCTTCCTATAAATAAAAAAACAAAACAATAAAAGTACACATATTTGGTATCGCCGCGTCCGTAACGACCCCCCCTATAAAAATGTCCCACTAGTTAACCCCTTTAGTGAACCCCTTAAAAAAAAAAAAAAAACTAAGCAAAAAATCAATGCTTTATCATCATACCGCCGAACAAAAAGTGGAATAACACGCAATCAAAAAGACAGATATAAATAAACATGGTACCGCTGAAAACGCATCTTGTCCCGCAAAAAACGAGCTGTCATACAGCATCATCAGCGGAAAAATAAAAAAGTTTATAGCTCGCAGAATAAAGCGATGCAAAAATAATGATTTTTTATATAAAATTGTTTTTATTCTATAAAAGCGCCAAAACATAAAAAAATGATATAAATGAGGTATCACCGTAATTGTACTGACCCGAAGAATAAAACTGCTTTATCAATTTTACCACATGGGAACGGTATAAACGCCTCCCCCAAAAGAAATTCATGAATTGCTGATTTTTGTTCATTCTAACCTCCCAAAAATCGAAATAAAAAGCGATCAAAAAATGTCACGTGCTCCAAAATTGTACCAATAAAAACGTCACCTCGTCCCGCAAAAAATAAGACCTCACATGACTCTGTGGGCCAAAATATGCAAAAATTATAGCTCTCAAAATGTGGTGATGCAAAAAACTACTTTTTGCAATAAAAAGCGTCTTTTAGCGTGACAGCTGCCAATCACAAAAACCCGCTATAAATAGTAAATCAAACCCCCCCTTATCACCCCCTTAGTTAGGGAAAAATAATAAAATAAAAAAAATGTATTTATTTCCATTTTCCCATTAGGGTTAGTGTTGCGGCTAAAGTTAGGGTTAGGATTAGCGCTAAAGTTAGTATTAGGGTTATGGTTGGGATTAGGGTTAGGGGTGTGTTAGGGTTAGGTTTGTGGTTAGGGTTGGGACTAGGGTTAGGGGTATGTTGGGGTTAGGGTTGGAGTTAAAATTGGGGGGTTTCTGCTGTTTAGGCACATCAGGGGCTCTCCAAATGTGACATGGCGTCTGATCTCAATTCCCACCAATTCTGCGTTGAAAAAGTCAAACGGTGCTCCTTCACTTCTGAGCTCTGCCATGCGCCCAAACAGTAGTTTACCCCCGCATATGAGGTATCAGCGTACTCTGTACCCCAAGAGATATTGTGCAATTTGTCCTATTTCTTCTGTTACCCTTGGGAAAATAAAAAACTGGGGGCGACAAAATCATTTTTGTAAAAAAAAAATTATTTTTTTTGTTTTTACGGCTGTATGTTATAAATTTTCTGTGAAGGACTTGGGGCTTCATAGCGCTCACCACACTTCTAGATAAGTTCCTTGTGGGGTCTATTTTCCAAAATGGGGTCACTTGTGGGGGGTTTACACTGTTTAGGCGCATCAGGGGCTCTCCAAATGCGACATGACGCCCCCAGACCATTCCATCAAAGTCTGCAATCCAAAACGTCACTACTTCCCTTCCGAGCCCAGACGTGCACCCATACAGTCGTTTTCTCACACATGTTGGGTATCAGCGTACTCAGGACAAATTGGACAACAACTTTTGGGGTCCAATTTCTCCTGTTACCCTTGTGAAAATAAAATATTGGGGGCGAAAAAATAATTTTTGTAAAAAAAAAAAAGGATTTTTTATTTTTAAGGCTGTACGTTATAAACTTCTGGGAAGCACTTCGGGGTTCAAAGTGCTCACCACACATCTAGATAAGTTCCTTGTGGGGTCTATTTTCCAAAATGGGGTCACTTGTGGGGGTTTCCACTGTTTAGGCACATCAGGGGCTCTCCAAATGCGACATGACGCCCCCAGACCATTCCATCAAAGTCTGCAATCCAAAACGTCACTACTTCCCTTCCGAGCCCCGACGTGCGCCCATACAGTAGTTTACTCCCACATATTGGGTATCGGCGTACTCTGGACAAATTGGACAACAACATTTGGGGTCCAATTTCTCCTGTTACCCTTGTGAAAATAAAATATTGGGGGCGAAAAAATCATTTTTGTAAAAAAAAAAAAGATTTTTTATTTTACAGCTGTACGTTATAAACTTCTGTGAAGCACTTTGGGGGTCAAAGTGCTCACCACACATCTAGATAAGTTCCTTGAGGGGTCTAGTTTCCAAAATGGTGTCATTTGGGGGGTTTCCACTGTTTAGGCAGATCAGGAGCTCTCCAAACACGACATGGCATCCAGCCAATTCTGCGTTGAAAAAGTCAAACGGCGCTCCTTCCCTTCCAAACTCTGCCATGCACCCAAACAGTGGTTTACCCCCACATATGGGGTATCAGCGTACTCAGGACAAATTGCACAATAACTTTTGGAGTCTTGTTACCCTTGGGAAAATAAAAATTGGGGTGAAAAGATCAATTTTGTGGAAAAAATATGATTTTTTAATTTTATGGCTCTACGTTATAAACTTGTGTGAAGCACTTGGGGGTTCAAATTGCTCACCAAAGATCTAGATAAGTTCCTTAGGGGGTCTAGTTTCCCAAATGGGGTCACTTGTGGGGGGTTTCCACTGTTTAGGCACATCAGGGACTCTCCAAATGCAACATGGCGTCCAATCTCAATTCCAGCCAATTTTGGTTGGAAACAGTCAAATGGTGCTACTTCCATTCCGAGCTCTGCCATGCGCCCAAACAGTGGTTCCCCCCCACATATGGGGTATCAACGTACTCAGGACAAATTGGACAACAACTTTTGATGTCCAATTTCTCCTGTTACCTATGGGAAAATAAAAAATAAGTGACTAAGAGATAATTTTTGTGGGAAAAAAATAGGATTTTTTATTTTCATGCCCGGGCATTATAAACTTGTGTGAAGCACTTGGGGGTTCAAAGTGCTCACCAAAGATCTAGATAAGTTCCTTAGGGGGTCTAGCTTCCAAAATGGGGTCACTTGTGGGGGTTTCCACTGTTTAGGCTCATCTGGGGCACTACAAACGGAACATGACCCCCATCAATGTTTACATTCCAAAACGTTACTGCTTCCTTTCCAAGCCCTGCCGTGTGCTCAAACAGTTTCCCCCCCCACATATGGGGTATCAGCGTACTCAGGACAAATTGGACAACAACTTTTGGGGTCCAATTTCCTTGGGAAAAATCAAAAATTTGGAACTAAAAAATCATTTTTGTGGAATTTTTTTTTTTTTTTTTTCACACCCAGGCATTATAAACTTTTGTTAAACACTTTGGGGCTCAAAGTGCTCACAACAGATCTAGATAAGTTCCTTAGGGGTCTAGTTTCCAAAATGGTGTCACTTGTGGGGGTTTCCACTGTTTAGGTGCATCAGTGGCTCTCCAAACACGACATGGCGTCCAATCTCAACTCCAGCCAATTTTAGTTTGAAAAAGTCAAACGGCGCTCCTTCCCTTACGAGCTCTGCCGTGTGCCCAAACAGTGGTTTTCCCCCACATATAGGGTATTGGCGTACTCAGGAGAAATTGCACAACAACTTTATCTGCCCATTTTCTCCTTTTACCCTTGTCAAAATAAAAAAAAGTTTGTAAAAGATCATTTTTGTGGCTAAAAAGTTAAATATTAATTTTTTCCTTCCACGTTGCTTCAGCTCCTGTGAAGCACCTGAAGGGTTAATAAACTTCTTGAATATGGTTTTGAGTACCTTGAGGGGTGCAGTTTTTAGAATGGTGTCACTTTTTGGTATTTTCTGCTATAGAGACCCGTCAAAGTGACTTCAAATGTGAGGTGGTCCCTAAAAAAATGGCTTTGTAAATTTTGTTGTAAAAATGAGAAATCACTGGTCAACTTTTAACCCTTATAATTTCCGAACAAAAAAAATTTTGGTTCCAAAATTGTGCTGATGTAAAGTAGACATGTGGGAAATGTTATTTCTTAACTATTTTGTGTGACATATTTCTCTGTTTTAAGGGAAAAAAAATTCAAAGTTTGAAAATTGCAAAATTTTCAAAATTTTCGCCATATTTGTGTTTTTTTCAAAAATAAACGCAAGTTATATCAAAGAAATTATACTTCTAACGTGAAGTACAATATGTCACGAGAAAACAATCTCAGAATCGCGAAGATCCGTTGAAGCGTTCCAGAGTCATAACCTCCTAAAGAGACAGTGGTCAGAATTGTAAAAATTGGCCCGGTCATTAACGTGCAAACCACCCTTGGGGGTGAAGGGGTTAATGAGGTAACCTCAGTCCTAAGAGCTAGAGGGATTTTTTACAGATCGGGTTTCCCTTTAAAATTACTCGTATTTTTCAGAGGAAGATCTATCCCTATCTTCACTCCTGAAGAGGGCATCAAATTTCTTTGATCCATAGATGAACCTCACCACTCTAAAACTGTCTCACCATCTGGTAATGATCGCTGAAATGCTGTGGACAATTATCCAGAAATTTTAATAGATCTTTGATGTAAGGCTTAGGATTGCTTTTTGTATATATTAGGTGTAAATTTGTTCATTGTTAATATGCATATATATGTCTTTTTCAACAAGAGGTGACCTTCCTGAGTCAGATTTTTCACAAACTTTCTCCCACACTTCAAGAAGTTTTGATTTCTCACAATTGTTGAGTATCCTTCCTAGGGCTACTTGTTTGAAATTTATATTTTATTAGATTTTATAGGATTTTTTTTTTGATTGTTAGTACAATCTCAATTCATTTAACTTTCATTTCTCAAATCCATCTAATTTCATAACTTATATCCATCTTATTTCTAATTTTTAAAATGACTATTAAAGTTTTGTCTTACAACATCAGAGGTTTAATTAGTCCCCAAAAAAGATTCATCACACAAAAAGAGACCATTTACTCTTGTTCAGATATCATATGTTTACAAGAGACAAAATTTAAATGTAGTAATCATCCTAAATTTGAATATAAAAATTTCCCTAATCTATGCAAAGCCTCTAGCCAAAAAAAAAAAAAAGCTGGCGTCATTACAATGATAAAAAACACTTTATCTTTTGAATTCATAGAGGAAATGGTAGATAAAAACGGTCATTATCATATTCTCATATGCAATTTAAATAGAAATCTTTCAAATCACCGGGACCGGATGGTTTCAATAGGCATTTGATGGCCTTAATTGGACCTATTTAAGAGAAACTCTGCAGAAATTTTGTCTAACTTCAAATTATTTATCTAAAATAATGGCTTTATATACTAACCCAAAAGCGAGAGTCTACGCTAACAATCACCTCTCTACTTCTATTAATATAAGAAATGGAACTAGACAAGGATGCCCCCTATCTCCTCTTTTATTCGCCATAGCAATGGAACCGTTAGCACAACTACCGTATATACTCGAATATAAGCCGAGATTTTCAGCCCATTTTTTAGGGCTGAAAGTCCCCCTCTCGGCTTATATTCGAGTCATATACCAGGGGGTCGGCGGGGGAGGGGGAGCGCAGCTGTCCTATATACTTACCCTTCCGCCGCCGCGGTCTCTGCAGCCCCTGCTCTTTCCCCACGGTCCCGGCGCCAGTGTTCAGCGGTCAGCTGGTACCGCTCATTAAAGTCATGAATATGCACATATTCATGACTTTAATGAGCGGTAACACGTGACCGCTGAACGCTGGCGCCGGGACCGTGGGAGAAGAACAGGGCAGAGACGCGCCGGCGGAAGGGTAAGTATAAGCGATATTTACCTGTCCCGTTCCGCTGTGTCCTCGGGTCCTCTTGCTGCGATGTTCAGGCAGAGGGCGCGATGACATAGTTACTGCGCGCAGCGCCCTCTGCCTGATCATTCACTGCTGGAGGACCCGGAAGACAGCGGCAGAACGGGTGTCAGGTAAATATCGCAGGTGCCGAGGCCTTGAGCGAGCGGTGACACCGGCACCTGTCCCCCATAGCGCGCCGGTGTCCCCGCCTGCTCAGGACACCGGCACCTGGTCCCCAGCAACGAGAGGTGAGTATGTATTTTTTTTTCGGTTGCAGCAGCAGCGGCAGCAGTTGAGGCCTAAACTATGGAGCATATTCTATGGGGGCACAATGTATGGATCATAAATGGGGGCATAATCTATGGGGGCACAATCTATGGAGCATCAATGGGGGCACAATCTATGGAGCATCAATGGGGGCACAATCTATGGGGCACAATCTATGGAGCATCAATGGGGGCACAATCTATGGAGCATCTATGGGGGCACAATCTATGGGGGAATAATCTATGGGGCACAATCTATGGAGCATCAATGGGGGCACAATCTATGGGGCACAATCTATGGAGCATCAATGGGGGCACAATCTATGGAGCATCTATAGGGGCACAATCTATGGAGCATCTATGGGGGCACAATCTATGGAGCATCTATGGGGGCATAATCTATGGAGCATCTATGGGAGCACAATCTATGGAGCATCTATGGGGGCATAATACATGGGCAGCATATAGGACATAATCTAATTTTCCACACTAGTCTTATACTCGAGTCAGTAAGTTTTCCCAGAATATTATGGCAAAATTAGGGGGGTCGGCTTATACTCGGGTCGGCTTATACTCGAGTATATACGGTAATTAGAGAGGATAAAGAAATATCAGGAATACCAACCACTTTGAGAGAACTTAAAATTGGTCTCTTCGGGGATGACATTATACTTACTCTAACAAACCCAGTGTTAGGGTCTGTGGAAGCACCAAATATATGATGTGGAGAGGTGCGTTCGCAGCCCGGGGTCCACCGTGCAGACGGAGCCTGCTGCTAGTAAAATGGCGCAAGAAGCGAACTCTGTTATTCCGCAGAGTCGCCAAAATAAATGCCGTAACGCGCTGTGGCAATATGTGCGAACTTTGTTAATCCACAGAGCCGTTAGAAGGAGTGCCGCAGCGCTATATGGCGATGTGTGCGAACTCACTTAACACAACTGAGTCGCAAAATAAACACGCTAGGGCGCTGTCTAGCATTGAAAGCGAACCCTGTTACGTCACAGAGCCGCTGAGACAAACTTCTGTGTCCTGTCAGGCACCCAGGTACACAGTTAACTGCTAAGCGAACATAGAACGTGATCATGCGCTAATGTCCTCGCGGGAGTCACCCGCAATCTATGGCGTCTGAACGCCAGGCCCTGAATACGGCAATCAAACTCCTCACCGGTTACGCCGGTAATCTAGGGCATCTAGGACAACGACCCTGACCAGTTAGCATACGAAACTCCTCACCGATTAAGTCGGTATTCTAGGGTCTTATTTCAGCCGGGCGCTAACCAAAACACATGCATGACCACACTGGCGCAAAGCATATAAAGATTGATATTAGCGCATGGTGGCCCAGCCATGCCACCCTTTTATAGTAACAGCTACAGGACCTGCCAGAAACAAGGACCAATGAAGCTTGTTCCAGAACACCAGTAGTCAAAGGACCTTCCTGGCGACCAATAGAAGCTGCTGCAGTGCCTGAGCATGTGACCCCTGATCTCCAATGAGAGATCTCACTCTGGGCATGCTCAGAAGGGGAAAACAAGGATTTTGTCCTAAAGACGTCTGCTCGCCGCTAACCAGTACTGGCCACAATAGCAGAACCTGGAGGAACAGCAGTAAACCTCTGCACACTGTTAGACTGGGCGAGATGCTGGGACCGACGTCTAAGCTGAGCAGGCTCCACTGTGGACGGAGATGAATGGGGGACCGCAGTGGGACTGGTTTGAGACTCCCCTTGTGCAACTGCGGGAACTCGAACCCTAACATTACCCCCTTCCTAGGGCCTCGCTGCGCTTAAAGGCAGCGATGAGCTGCGGAGCATGAACATGCTCGGCAGGCTCCCAGGACCTATCCTCAGGCCCATAACCCCTCCAATCCACCAAATAAAATTTTTTGCCTCGTACCACCTTGCACCCAACAATGGCGTTCACCTCATGGTCATCGGTAGATGAACCCGACGTCCCGGCAGATGATTCGGAAAACCGGGAAATGGCCACGGGTTTCAGGAGGGACACGTGAAAGGTGTCAGTGATACCAAGGCGAGGCGGAAGGGCTAGGCGGTAAACCACCGGGTTCACCTGCTCAAGGACTTTAAAGGGACCCAAAAAGCGAGGTGCCAACTTGGTGGACTCTACATGTAGCCTGATGTTTCGGGCAGATAGCCACACTAGGTCACCTGGCGCAAATGTAGGAGCAGGGCGCCGATGGGCATCGGCCGAAGAACTCATCCTCTCTTTGGAGGCCTGAATGGCATCCTGGGTGCGGTCCCAAATGTCCCGTGCCTCCACAGCCCAGTCTGCCACCCTGGAATCAGCGGGAGACACGGGCATGGGCACTGGTACCCCGGATGCTGACCGTAGTTCAGGAGCAATGGGGTCTGTCCGGTAGAGTCAGCCACAGCATTATTTAGAGCGAACTCAGCCCAAGGTAGCAAGGATGCCCAGTCATCCTGCCTGGCAGAGACAAAATGTCGCAAGTATGTGACCAAGGTCTGGTTGGCCCTCTCTACCAACCCATTCGTCTCGGGATGGTATGCAGAGGAGAGATTCAACTCAATGCTGAGTAAACGACACAGCTCTCTCCAGAACCGAGACGCAAACTGGGGACCTCAATCACTGACAATTTTGTCTGGCATACCGTGTAGGCGGAAAATATGCCTAATGAATAATGCTGCCAAGGCCCGTGCAAGCGAAACCGGGGCCACAGTTCTTAGGCACTCTGTGGGGACAATCAGCCGAGGCTCCTCCTCCACCTCCTCAGAGGACACCACGGAGCGAGACAGAGCATCATCACGAATGTTCTTCTCCCCTGAGAGAAAATGGAGGGTGAAATGGAACCGGGAGAAGAACAGGGACCATCTGGCCTGACAGGAATTTAGCCGCTGGGCGGTCTGTAAATAGACCAAATTTTTGTGGTCAGTGAACACTTGGAAGGGAAAGCGAGCCCCCTCCAGGAGATGTCTCCACTCGGAAAAGGCCAACTTCATGGCTAGCAACTCCCTATCCCCAATGGAATAATTCCTCTCCGCTGGTGTGAAGGTCTTGGAGAAGAAGAAGCAAGGATGTTTACGACCTTGAGCATCCTTTTGAGAAAGGACTGCTCCAGCACCAACGGATGAGGCATCTACCTCCAATATAAAAGGCTTATCAACCTCGGGACGATGTAGGATAGAAGCGCTAGCAAAATGGGACTTGATTGAAGTAAAGGCCTTGGAGACCTCCTCTGACCACAATTTGGGATTGGCTCCTTTCTTGGTGAGGGCTACCAAGGGAGCAACCAAAGTAGAGAAATGGGGAATGAATTGGCAATAGTAATTAATGAACCCCATAAAGCGCTGCACCGCTTTAAGAGAGTGGGGTTCTTGCCAATCCATTACAGCCTGTAGTTTGGCAGGATCCATAGCCAATCCCTGAGTGGAGATGATATAGCCCAGGAATGGCAAAGAGTCCTGCTCAAACACACACTTCTCCAAACTTCGCATATAATGAATTTGCCCGCAAGAGATCGAAGACCCTGCAAACATCTCTCCAGTGGGTGTCCATATCTGGAGAAAAGATGAGAATGTCATCCAAATAGACTACCACAGAGGTGGCAAGCATGTCCCGGAAGATGTCATTTACGAAATCTTGGAAGACGGCTGCAGCATTACAGAGCCTGAAGGGCATCACAAGATATTCGTAATGTCCATCTCTGGTATTGAACGCCGTCTTCCATTCGTCCCCCTCATGGATGCGGATCAGGTTATAGGCACCACGAAAATCCAGCTTAGTAAATGCCCTTGCTACCCGGAGCCTAGCAAAGAGCTCAGATATTAGGGGCAAAGGATATTTGTTCTTAACGGATATGGCGTTAAGACCTCTGTAATCTATACACGGACGTAATTCTCCACTCTTCTTCTGCACGAAGAAGAACCCCGCTCCTGCTGGTGACACCGACTTCCTAATGAACCCTCTTGCCAGATTCTCCTGGATATATTGAGACATAGCCTCCGTCTCAGGAAGAGAGAGGGGATAGACCCTTCCCCGAGGAGGTTCTGCTCCAGGCAAGAGGTCAATAGGACAGTCGTAGGGATAATGGGGCGGCAGAGTCTCCGCAGCCTTTTTAGAGAACACGTCTGCATATGACTGATAGCACTTGGGAAGAGGAGAAAGATCTGCGGGTATCTCTGTAGTGGTAACCTGAATGCACTCCCTGACACATCTGTCCTTACATGACTCACTCCAACCCAGTATCCTACCGGAGGTCCACTCAATATGAGGGGAGTGGGAACGAGCCAGGGTACTCCCAGTAGGATCTCGTCTATTCCCTCGGGAAGGACGAGAAGGGAAATAATTTCCTGATGGGAAGGGGGTACACACAAAGTAAGAGGGACAGTCTGATGTGTAATTGGCGAAGGCAATGTCAACCCATTCACTACCCGGACGGTCATTGGTTTGTCGATTGCTACCAGATGTATTGCGTGGTGATGAGCAAAGGTGGATGACATGAAATTCCCCTCTGCTCCTGAGTCCACACAAAGCTCGACTGTAAGTGTGGAAGAATCTACAGTAACTGTCCCTTTAAATGTCATCTTGGAGGAAAATGCCGCTGTCTCTAGTGAACCTCCTCCTAGGGCCACTAGACGCGATCGCTTCCCCGATCGCTGTGGACATTTGTTGGCATAGTGTCCTGTCTGCTGACAAAGGTTACAGACCACAGATACTCGGACGTCTCGAGACTTAGGTCCTGCACGAGGAACCTCTGTGGCCTTTTGGGGTTCGAACGACATATCGGGGAATTCGAGAGGTTTGGCAAAGGTGGGAGCCAACCGAATCCTCTGACTACACTGGGCCCGCTCCAACCTCCGCTCGTGAAAATGGAGGTCGATGCGAATAGATATGGAGATAAGCTTCTCCAGTGTGGTGGGAATCTCCCTGGTAGCCAAAGCGTCTTTAACATGGTCAGCCAGTCCTCGCCAGTAGACTGGAATGAGAACTTTATCCGACCAGTCTAGCTCTGAGGCCAGAGTTCGAAACTGGACGGAAAACTGACTGACCAAAGATGAACCCTGTGCCAATGCCAGCAGTTGTAGCGCCGTATCGTGGGTGACCTTAGGTCCTAAAAAGACCTTTTTAAGAGCCTCCAGGAAACGAGGAGCACGCCGCACCACACAATCGTCGCACTCCCACAGCGCGTTGCCCACTCCAACGCTCTGCCCGAGAGTAGAGACAGTACAAAACCCACTTGTACCCGATCCGTGGGGAAACGTGCAGCCAGAAGCTCGAGCTGTATAGAGCACTGACTCACCGGCAAACTTGTCAGGTAGCGGGAGGTGGGATAATGTAGGGGCAGAGGTGGCAGAGGACAAACTGGCTGCAGCCACGCTAGCAGCCTGAACAGCGACAGCGGTAACATCCACAGCTGAGGTTGTGCGCTCAAGAGCCGCGAACCTACCCTCCAGCTGCTGGTTGTACTGCGGTAGACGCTGGTCATCCGCCATTTTACTAGCCAGACCCTGGCGCTAGTATTATGTTAGGGTCTGCGGAACGCACCAAATATATGATGTAGAGAGGTGCGTTCGCAGCCCGGGGTCCACCATGCAGGCGGAGCCTGCTGCTAGTAAAATGGCGCAAGAAGCGAACTCTGTAATCCCGCAGAGTCGCCAAAATAAACGCCGTAAGCGCTGTGGCAATATGTGCGAACTCAGTTATTTCACAGAGCCGCTAGAAGGAATGCCGCAGCGCTATATAGCGATGTGTGCGAACTCACTTAACACCACTGAGTCGCAAAATAAACACGCTAGGGCGCTGTCTAGCGTTGAAAGCGAACCCTGTTACGTCACAGAGCCGCTGAGTAAAACTTCTGTGTCCTGTCAGGCACCCAGGTACACAGTTGAGTGCTAAGCGAACATAGAGCGTGATCATGCGCTAATGTCCTCGCGGGAGTCACCCACAATCTATGGCGTCTGAAAGCCAGGCCCTGAATACGGCAATCAAACTCCTCACCGGTTATGCCGGTAATCTAGGGCATCTAGGACACCGACCCTGACCAGCTAGCATACCAAACTTCTCAATGATTAAGTCAGTATTCTAGGGCTTATTTCAGCCGGGCCCTAAACACACACACGCATGACCACACTGGCGCAAAGCATATAACGGTTGATACTAGCGCATGGCAGCCCAGCCATGCTACCCTTTTATAGTAACAGCTACAGGACCTGCCAGAAACAAGGACCAATGAAACCGTTCCAGAACACCAGTGGTCACAAGATCTTCCTGGCGGACCAATAGGAGCTGCTACAGTACCTGAACATGTGACCCCCAATCTCCAATGAGAGATCTCACCCTGGGCATGCTCAGAAGGGGAAAACAAGGACTTTGTCCTAAAGATGTCTGCTCGCCGCTAACCAGTACTGGCCACAATAGCAGAGCCTGGAGAGGCAGCAGTAATCCTCTGCACACCGTTAGACTGGGCTAGACGTCAAAGCTGAGCAGGAACCACTGCAGACGGAGATGGATGTGAGACTGGGTCGAGACTCCCCTTGTGCAGCAGCGGAAACTCGAACACTAACACCTGAGGTCCTAAAAAGACCTTTTTCAGAGCCTCCAAAAACCGAGGAGCACTCCGCACCACACGATCGTCGCGCTCCCACAGCGGCATTGCCCACTCCAACGCTCTGTCCGAGAGTAGAGACAGTACAAAACCCACTTGTGCCCGATCCGTGGGGAAACGTGCAGCCAGAAGCTCGACCTGTATACACTGTGTTCCAAACTATTATGCAAATAATATTTTCTCAGATTTTCCCAAATTACCTATATGAATTGCAATCATTGTAATTTTCCAGTCAAATAACTATTAGAGTACAATTGAAAGGTTTTTGTACAAACTGCCTATGATAACAGTATATTTTTTAAAAAATAAAACACTCAAACTGCACTGAAAATGCATGTTCCAAATTATTATGCACAGCAGAGTTTTCAACCTTTTCATTTTAATAAAGAACAAAAAAATGGTCATTTTTGAAATTATAAGCATTAGCAGGTTATTACAAACTGAAATGAAACCGTTTTCAACTCAAAACTTTATTCTAGGTGATGTTACATTTGCACATAGGACCCCTTGTTGGAAAGGAGCTTCTGAACTCTCTCGTCCATTGAATTTGTCAGGTTTTGAATGGTTTCTGCTTCAATTGTTTTGCATGAGGACAGAATACCCTCCCAGAGCTGTTGCTTAGATGTGAACTGCCTCCCGCCATCATAGACACTCCTATTTGATGATGCTCCAGAGGTTCTCAATGGGGTTGAGGTCGGGGGAGCATGGGGGCCACACGATAAGTTCGTCCCCTTTTATGCCCATAGCAGCCAGAGATGCAGATGTGTTATGTGCAGCATGAGACGGTGCATTATCATGCATGAAAATGATCTTGCTGCGGAATGCACGGTTCTTCTCCTTGAACCATGGCAGGAAGTGCTGTTTGAGAAACTCAACATACACTATGGAGTTCATCTTTACCCCTTCAGGGATCCTAAAGGGGCCGACAATCTCTCTCCCCATGATTCCAACCCAAAACATTACTCCACCTCCTCCTTGTTGCCGCCGTAGCCATGTTTGCATGGGGTGTCCATCAACCAGCCATCTTCCACTCCATCCATTTGGACCATCGAGCATTGCACGGCACTCATCGGTGAACAAAACAGTTTTGAAGTCAGTCTTCATGCATTGTTTGGCCCACTGGAGCCATTTCTGCTTGTGTGCAGTGGATAGAGGAGGTCAACAGGATGGGTTACGCACAACTGCAAACCTCTGAAGGACCCTGCATCTTGTTGTTCGGGGGACGTTGGAGGCACCAGCAGCTTTAAAAACTTGTCTGCTGCTATGACAAGGCTTTTTTGCCGCTGCTCTTTTAACCTGACGTAATTTTCTGTAGGAAAGAGTCCTCATTTTTCCCTTATCAGCACGCACACGTGTGTACTGTGAATCAACTACATACTTCTTGATTGTGCGATGATCACGATGAAGTGTCTTGGCAATGTTGATTGTAGTCATGCCTTGACCTAAACACTCCACAATTTGTTGCTTCTCAGCAGCCGACACATCCTTTTTCTTTCCCATTTTGGCAGAAAATGTAGGCTGCTTAATAATGTGGAACAGCCTTCTTAAGTAGTCTTGCCTTTCATTGGACACACCTGCCAAACTAATTAGCACAGGTGTCTGCAATTGCTTACAGTGATAGAAAGAGCCCTGACACACATCACCATCAATGAGTTTAACTGACAAACAAAAAAATTCTTACCTGATCACTCCTAAACAATTTTTGCATAATAATTTGGAACACAGTGTAGAGCACTGACTCACGAATCCCCGACATTGCTTGCTGTCACCGGCAAACTTGTCAGGAAGCGGGAGGTGGGATAATGTAGGGACAGAGGTGGCAGAGGACAAACTGGCTGCAGCCATGCTAGCAGCCTGAACAGCGACTGCGGTAACATCCACAGCTGAGGTTGTGCGCTCAAGAGCCGCCAACCTACCCTCCAGCTGCTGGATGTACTGCAGTAGACGCTGGTCATCCGCCATTTTACTAGCCAGACCCTCGCGCTATTATTATGTTAGGGTCTGTGGAACGCACCAAATATATGATGTGGAGACGTGCGTTCGCAGCCCGGGGTCCACTGTGCAGGCGGAGCCTGCTGCTAGTAAAATGGCACAAGAAGCGAACTGTTATCCCGCAGAGTCGCCAAAATAAATGCCGTAACGCGCTGTGGCAATATGTGCGAACTCTGTTAATCCACAGAGCCGCTAGAAGGAATGCCACAGCGCTATATGGCAATGTGTGCGAACTCACTTAACACAACTGAGTCGCAAAATAAACACGCTATGGCGCTGTCTAGCGTTGAAAGCGAAGCCTGTTACGTCACAGAGCCGCTGAGACAAACTTCTGTGTCCTGTCAGGCACCCAGGTACACAGTTAACTGCTAAGTGAACATAGAACGTGATCATGCGCTAATGTCCTTGCAAGAGTCACCCGCAATCTATGGCATCTGAACGCCAGGCCCTGAATACGGCAATCAAACTCCTCACCGGTTATGCCGGTAATCTAGGACATCTAGGACACCGACCCTGACCAGCTAGCATACCAAGCTCCTCACCGATTAAGTCGGTATTCTAGGGGCTTATTTCAGCCGGGCCCTAACCAGACACACGCATGACCACACTGGCGCAAACCATATAAAGATTGATATTAGCGCATGGCGGCCCAGCCATGCTACCCTTTTATAGTAACAGCTACAGGACCTGCCAGAAACAAGGACCAATGAAGCTTGTTCCAGAACACCAGTAGTCAAAGGACCTTCCTGGCAGACCAATAGAAGCTGCTGCAGTGCCTGAGCATGTGACCCCTGATCTCCAATGAGAGATCTCACTCTGGGCATGCTCAGAAGGGGAAAACAAGGACTTTGTCCTAAAGACGTCTGCTCGCCGCTAACCAGTACTGGCCACAATAGCAGAGCCTGGAGGAACAGCAGTAATCCTCTGCACACTGTTAGACTGGGCGAGACGCTGGGACCGACGTCTAAGCTGAGCAGGCTCCACTGCGGACGGAGATGAATGGAGGACCGCAGCGGGACTGGTTCGAGACTCCCCTTGTGCAGCAGCGGGAACTCGAACCCTAACACCCCATAGTCTCGATCGAAAAAAATGCCTAAACTTATTTTCATCTATTTCACATTTTAAAATTAATGAAACTAAATCTAAAATTATGGATTTCCACTTGACATCCCCCCAAACTGACCAAATAAAAATAAAATTTCATGGAGTTGGTCCGAAAATTATATTACGTATTTAGTTCTATCCTTTGCCAAAAAGATAGATTCCTTAATTCCCGAAAACTTAAAAAGCCTAATGAAAACCATTTCTAATGATCTTCTCTTCTTTGGAGGTAATGAATTGACTTGGTGGGGCAGGGTGATGATTGTTAAATCAATCATTTACCTAAAATGTTATACGTGTTTAGGTCCCTCCCCTTGAAGGTTTCAACCTCATACCTTACCAGTATACAATCTCAAATTGACTCATTCATTTGGATGAACAAGAAAGCAAGATTTGCCATAAGTGTTTTATATAAAAAATAAACTTCATGGGGGCACAGGATTACCAAATATAACTGCGTACTACTTCGCTAACCTAATTATACAAAGCAAATATTGGTGGTCTCAAAAATATCTTCCAGCTTGGTATGAGCTTGAATCTTTTTTTAACAAAAACAATCCTCTGCAATTCATTATATTAAAACATATTTTACAAAGAAATAGTTTTACTTATACTCATCCTATTTTTCAGCCTTTCATTGAGGCCTGGTCAAAATTGTCAAAACCTAGAAGGGGTCAAATTAGGCACAACTTAATGAAAAACATACATTTATTATTAATATTGTCGCTATATGGTCATACACTTAATCCAATATGGGAAGAATATGGAATTAGGAAACTACAAGATATATATGATGGCAAAGAATTCCTTCCCTTTAGCCTCATTAAGAATCGTTTTAAGATACCCTCCTCAGCCATTATTTATTATTTGATTATTAAAAACCAAGTCAAAACATTTTTATCTAAATGTCCAAATTTCTTAGAGCCCTCTTTGCATCTTATCTGCAATATAGAGCACAAAATATTTTGGAGTTTTGGATATGTTTACAAATGGCTCAATAATGACACGGGTCTGGACAGGACCTCCAGTATGAAGAAATGGGATTCAGCGCTTCATATGAATACAGATCCTGCTGATTGGGAAAGAGCAATTTCTTTTACATATTCATCAACGATCTCTATGTCTCTACAAGAATCCTACTGCAAAATAGTTAATAGGTGGTATCTCACTCCGGCGAGATTATCTATGATTAATTCTGAGAACCCTTCTTCGTGCTGGAGAAATTGTGGCAGACACAGTGACATTTTACACATATTTTGGCAATGTCCTAAAATAAGACCCTTATGGGCAAAAATTTTGGGTCTAATAGGTAACATTATAAACAAGAATTTTACTTTATCTCCGCAACTCACGTTATTTTCTTTGGAGCTAGAACAGATTGATATATTTGTTAGGCGGATTGTCATACATGTTTTATTAGTTACTAAATCTAATATTGCTTTATTTTGGAAACGCTCTGATGTCCTTTCCTACAAAGACATTTTAGACAAAAAGAACTTACATAAATCTTTTGAACAAAAATAATAATTTTGATAAATTTTGTAAAAAATGGAATTGATGGATAATTTTGTTTCCTTAAAGATTTTAGATACTTATTTCTTGATGGGTTGATTACTTGAGATTGTTATTTCTTAAACATTGTAACTTTTTCATAGTATTGTTTTTTTGTTTTTTTTCAAGGACCTTGTAGTCCTATCTTGTTCTTGTTTTCCCTTTTTTCCTTTTGTCTTTCCTCCCTGCCCCAACCTTGTTAACCTAATTTGTTCCTATAATCTGTATGTTGTAAAATGTTAATAAAATGTTTGGAAAACAGTATGATTAGAAAGACGCAGTCCTGACTCTTTCTTCACAAGAAACTTATGATACTGATGACTTTATAGATATGAAATAAAAAAGGTAAATATAACTTTGTAGATATTCAGTTTTATTTTATTGCACCTTATGTGAAGCCTGATAACAGTGAAGAATCCATTGATTATCTTTTTATCCATGTCGCCTATTATTTTGTGGTAAGAAAATCATTGTCAAAGCTCAGTAATTGCAGCTGTTCAAAAGCAAAAGATAATTCCACTCATTAATTTTCACATAAAAATCAGGAAATTAATTTATTATCATAAATCGATACAGTTATGTCTAAAAACACAATGGAATTGTAGATTGAATCCAGTATTAATTTTACCTTTGAGTCCATACAAATGAGGTAAGTGTGGAACTCATTGAGTTCGTCAGAGGAACACATGCATATGAGGGAAAATATTGTCAATATATCACAACAAACTTAGAATTCAGCTGAAATTGTGGTTTAGCCTTTACAATCAACCCATCGCTGTACCCTGGGGTGGAACAAGAGTACACAGGGCCCTGAGCAGTTTAGAGAGTGTGCACTGCCAATCACCTGATGTATCATGTCACAAGATCTCCTTGTAGAAATTATGTGATAGGTCATGTGATTACTACACACAGATGGATATATGCAAATGTAAGACGGCAGAGACAGCAGTGTCCTACACACATGGCAAATTTTTTTCTCCTTTTGTTCAGCACTGTAAATAACACTATACATAAGAGAGATACTAAGTAATAAGAAACTGCACTGTATATAACAAGAGGAAGCCATATAATATGGGACAGTACTATACATAACAAAAACAAATGCTACTTAATAAGTGACAGTGCTATATATAACAACAGGGAATTCTATATAATTGTTCTTTATGGAAATTTCTTTATGTTAAGGGTGTTTTTTTTTTCATTTTTTTCGATAAAGTAGAACTGGCATGGGTGGATTATGCTAAGAGCAAGATTTGCTGCCACCCAGAACTCGGCACATCTGTGGGTCACACCAAATAGTGATGATTTGAGGAGGCTGGAGTAAATCATGATGTCTCATATTTGGGGGATGAGAGACAGTAAATTATGATGATTTGAGGGTGTGGGAGAGTAAAAAGTTATGCATTTAAGGTGGGTCAGAGCAAATGATGATGAATTGAGGGTGGAAGGTAGGGAACAGAAATTAAGATGAATTGAAGGTGGGGACAGCAAATGATTATGATTTGAGGGAGGAGGGAGAGAAAATAATGCTGTTATGGGACCTTTGGAAGTGCTAAAGTTAGACGACAGAGACAGCGGTGTGCTACCCACACAAGGAAAGTGTTTTCCTCATATGTGCAGCGCTGGAGGAGAGAAGGTTTTTCCACCAACATAGAACAGGATTTTTTACTGTTAGGGCATTGAGAATCTGGAATTTCTTGCCTGAGGAGGTGGTGATGGGGAACTCAGTCGAGGGTTTCAAGAGAGGCCTGGATGTCTTCCTGGAGCGTAACAATATTATATCTTAGTTATTAGGTTCTTTAGAAGGACGTAGATCTGGGGATTTATTCTGACGGAATATAGGCTGAACTTGAAGGACAAATGTCTTTTTTTGGCCTTGCTAACTATGTTACTATAAATAACAACACTATGCACAATAGAAGATACTATGTAATAAGAAATGGTGCTATATACATCAAGAGGCGAGGTCTATAAGTAAATTTTAATTTCTTTCCAAGCCCTAGTGTCATGATCTAATCGTTTTTCTAATATGCTTTACATGAAAATTTCTTTTGCTTCCCTAACTAAACTATGTAGCTGTTTTATATTTTTCTAATACTTCCTCTTTGATGCTTCGTTTGAGAATCTCCAGTGCATGCTGGATACTGAAAAAAAGCATCATCAGGAGGAAGAGGCTTCGGTCTCTATCTCAACCTCTTCCCCCTCTCCCAAAAGAAGCATCATCAGTGACGTCTGTATCAAGGGCTGAGCTCTACTGAGCATGTGTCAGTTGTTACTTCTGAGGGATGCTCAGTAGATTCCTGTCACTTTTCACTGTTCTTTTCGGTGCATAGTGACAACGCGCTCCCTCGCTGGCTCTGGTCAGAAGTGAGGAGCCAGCAACAGAGCGCACAGTCAGTGCACATTGTAAGGAGAGAACTCCCGCAAGTGGCAGCACTTCTCATAAGAGCAAGCGATAGAGTGCATTGTCACTGAGGAATAACACCAAAATTAAAAGAAGTTCATTTTTTCAAACTTTTATTTCGATGTCCTAACTCCAGGATTCAGTTATTGCAATTTGCTGCACTAATCACTGTGTCCCTGAAAGTCATAAGGTCAATATATGTACACATTTGTTTCCTGAATAAGATTCCTCCCCACTGAACCGCTGAACACAGACGTGCACCCAATATTAATATATAATTAGTTATTGTGCAACCCACCATTTTATTCCAAGTTTAGATTGATAATCCACTACTGTTCCCCCACTAACTATAAATAGCCACTTTTCCCTACCCAATAAATATATAAATTATTTAGCCCCTGTACTCTTCCCCCAGTTCAATACCAGTAAGTACCCTGAACTCTCAATGTCCCCACTCTGTTCATCCTGCTCCCCATTCATTATATTTACATGCCCCCACCACCACAATTCATTATGTCATGACTTTTCTTTCTCCCACCTGAACCCTCCACTCATTATCAACTGTTCACCTCCTCTCTATTCATTATTAAATGCTCTCACCCACCCTCAAAGCATCATAATTTTCTCTTCCCCACCCCTAAATCATCATAATTTGATGTTCCTTATCCCCAGTCTCATTAAGTCATAATTTATTATTGCAGCCTCAATTCAACATTATTTTCTCTGCCCACCTTAAACTTTCAATTCGTCATCATTTTCTTACCCCGCACCCTTATGTCATCACCATTTGCTTTCCCCACCTTCAATACATTATCAGTTACTCTCCCCCACACTCCATTATCAATTCATCATTATTTGTGCTCTTACACTCTCACTTCATTATCATTTGCTCTCCCCCACCCCCAATTCATCATTTTTTTGCGTTTCCCCACCCTGAATTCATTATAATTTCCTCTCCTGCACCCACATTTAATTTATATTATTTAAACGTTTTTCATTCTTGCCTCTCCATCCTATCCCCTGCGGCTTCACTCCTGGTAGCCAGCGCGTACATGCTGGTGCCTGAGAGATGATGTCATTGTGCCATCGCTGGCTGAACTGTGTCACAAAAAAGGTTGAGGGAGCTCCCCTGTAGCTGCACAGCTGTTCTGTTTTAATGGCCGTGAAGCTCTGGGAAAGCTCTGTGCACTAAGATGTGGTCCGCCACACAATATAATGTAAGGGCAATCTAGAATCAAGAATTATTACACCAGAGATCATATTAATAGTCAGATAAGTCCTTGATAAAAGATGGCATGGAATCTTACCCTGGTAAATAGCTGTACTGGAAAATATGGACCCCATCCAGAAGACAATACACTGACCTCATTGTGTGATGTTTCAGGACTTGTATCTACTACACAAGACTCATATCTATCTTCCTGCTAATCTAGTGAATATATCATTTATTAAATAATTCTGCTGTCATACAAAGAAACATAACAACTTAAACCTGAATTATAAGTATAAGAAAGAGTAATGACTGAAAAACTGGACACACTTGTTAAATATCCATTATAAATTCATACTTATATTGTTATATGATTTTTACACATTTTACTCAAGCATGTCTCTTCATCCTATACTCCATGTGTAAGTATCATTATCTTGTACCCCAAGTTTGTGTCATTATTCAGGACCTCATTTGTCTGGTTCTTTCTTATTCTAAACCTCCAAATGTCGGCGTCAATCCGCTGTACCCCCAAATGTCGATTACATCATTCTCTACTTATTAAAAACATTTCATAAATCTACTAAGACAAGGAGATATAGAAAAAGCAATAGATAGAGCAGTTATATAGTATAGCTAAATGAACAGATATGAGATATTGATACAGAGTTGAAGCAGATGATGTCATTTGTCACTTTCTTTATAATAATTAAATCTATACATCAGAGGGACAAAGAAAGATAAAAAATAACATTATATTTCTCTATTGTTTAAGTTCCAGATTAAATACTTTGCATTTGCACCAGAGCCAACTGTACACACAGGGCATTTCATATGTAGATGACAGATTTAAGAGGCCAAGGACAAATTATTAGTTGTATTAGGAAGTGTGTTAGAAACTAAATGGATTCAATATAGGTTGAAGATCTCCATATACATTTTATAATCAATCCTTGTCCAAACTCAACATATGACGGTGTCCTGTCTCTTCCTTGACAAATGTATATGATATAGGTGGGTAAATAGATATGAAATAGAAAAACGTTAAATAGTTAAAACTGTGTAGATATTCATTTAGAACTGATAAGAAGTCATGTCAAGTCTGGTAACAGTAAAGAATCCATTGATAAGAATTTTCTATCTCCACAGGGATAATATTTATTGTCTTACCCAATTATTGAATGTATTATATATCTAATAATTCTGCACTCATACAAATGAAAATTAGAACTAAAATCTGGATTATAGGTTTTAGAGAGTAATGACTGCACCAAACTGGGAAATATTTTATAAATTCACATATCATATCACTTATTTATTATTGTCATATGTTTTTGCCAAGAAAAGTCAGGACACCATCGTTAACATCATATGGTGAGAAATTTATTGGGTTTGGACAAGGATTATATAAAATTTATGGGAACCTATAGCTTCCTCCAAGGGGATCACACACATCCCCTTGGAGGAAGCTATAGTGCGAAACACGCATCGGGGTGTCAGCCGCTCTCAGGTATATTACATTACATTTATTAGCACTTTATTATGGCATTGGAGATTTGTTAATTTGGCTTTATGCTTTTGTATTCATTTGTTTTTTGCACTTGCACCTTATAATCTGCATACCTGCCTATTAATTTAAATTAAGCACTTGCTTATAAATATTTTGAGAGATATTTATTTATATATCTCTTTTTTGAAAGAATATTTTTTCTCTATTTGCTGAATTTTGTGTGCAATGTTTAATTATTACTATTATACCATGATTTGAATGCGGCTCCTTTTTTGTATTATTGTCCCTACTTTTTTAACATTTTTGCATTTTTGCTTATATATATTTCTTCTGTAATAAAATTTAATTTTTTATGGCATGATATGCTTCCTTGTTCTTTTGGGTTTATATTTAATTTGGAAGTGCCTATTAAGCAAAATTCCCACATCTGTAGATATACACAGGTATATGACTACATGGTAAATAGTTAACAGAAAAGTGAAATCTGATAATTAATAAAAGACAGATGACAGATAAATATATAAAAATATATCTAGACATATGACCATGTAGAGAGATTTGGAGGGAAACTCCTTACTTAGATGGTTTCTTTGTGTCTGTTAGGGTTTGAGTTCCCGCTGCTGCACAAGGGGAGTCTCGAACCAGTCCCGCTGCGGTCCCCCATTCATCTCCAGCCACAGTGGAGCCTGCTCAGCAGAGACGTCCCTACCCGTCAAGCTGTGTGTGGATTCTGGGACAGAGGGGAATGTTATGTCGTCCTCCTTTGCTTCTCGCCACACCATGCCTTTGGTGTTGCTGGCTGAACCAGTATCGGTACGGGAGTTGAACAGAGCAATTCTGCCCACACAAATCACCCATCAGTCTGTCCCACTCACCTTGTCTATGTCTCCTTCCCATCAGGAGAATATATCATTTTTTATCCTCCCTGAGGGTATAGATGAGGTTTTGTTGGGATTACCCTGGCTCCGCCACCACTCTCCCCATATTGCGTGGTCTTCAGGGAGAATTCTGGGTTGGGGTAATTTATGTAAAGGCAGATGCATTAGGGACAGCGTGCAGGTCAACACCACTGAGATACCCATAGACCTCTCTCCTCTTCCCAAGGTCTATCGGTCTTATGCTGACGTTTTCTCGAAGAAGGCTGCGGAGACTCTTCCGCCTCATCGCCCCTATGACTGTCCTATCGACCTCTTGCCTGGAGCTGAGCCTCCTAGAGGAAGGGTTTATCCCCTCTTTCTTCCTGAGACAGAGGCCATGTCCCAATATATTCAGGAGAACTTGGCAAGGGGATTCATTAGGAAGTCGGTGTCACCAGCGGGAGTGGGGTTGTTCTTTGTGCAGAAGAAGAATGGAGAATTACGTCCGTACATTGATTATAGGTGTCTCAACTAGAGTTGAGCGATACTTTCCGATATCCAAAAGTATCGGAATCGGAATGGTATCGCCGATACCATTAAAATATCGGCGATACCCGATACCGATACCGGAAATCCAATGTAAGTCTATGGGAACAAAATATTGTAACTAAAAAAACCTCTTTCTTTCCTTGTAAACACTAAATATACACACATAGAATACAGATATATATATATATATATATATATATATACATGTCATTGTAACATATATATATACATATATTTATAGTTTATACACTTCTACATAGTAAAATAGCCTCTGATTCAATTGCCGGGTAAAGCCGGCTTTTGTGAAAAGACAGAAGCACCCGACATGAAATGACACTTGGTTTACATAGAGTTAACCATGTCTTTTCATGTAGTTTGATATCTGATTTGCACAAACAATTACATGAGTGTAAGTGTGTAAAAATTCACACCTGTAGGAGTTAATTAAAGGTGTAAATTCGTTGTAAAAAAAAACGGACTTTTTTGCTACGAATTTACACCTTTAATTAACCCCTACAGGTGTGAAATTTTGCACACTTACACTCATGTAATTGTTTGTGCAAATCAGATATCAAACTACATGAAAAGACATGGTTAACTCTATGTAAGCCAAGTGTCATTTCATGTCGGGTTCTGCATTTTCACAAAAGCCGGCAATTGAATTAGCGGCTATTATACTATGTAGAAGTGTATGAACTATAAATATAAATATATATATATATATATGTGTCACAAATTCAATGACATGTATATATATATATGAGGTGTAAAATTGCTGAAAAAAAATGCGTGGGCTCCCGCCCTATTTTTGCAACCAGACAGACAAAGCCAGTGAGTGGGGGCAGATAATAATAGCCCAGAGAGGGACCATTTTTTTTGGCCCCCCCCGGCTACTTAACATCTGCCCCCAGACACCCCAGAAAGGGCAAATCTCTAATTAGATTTGCCCTTTCTGGCACTTTGCCCGTCTATTCCCATTGCCCTGTAGCGGTGGCGAATGGGTTAATAAGGGGTTAAAATGACCTTGCAATTGAAAGGTCACTTTAAGCCAGGTTAATAATTGAGAGCTGTCAATTAGACAACTATCAATTATTAATCCTATTGTATGAAAGAAAAATCAAACACACACACTTTAATAAAAAAGAAGTTTAATGAAATAATCACACAGTTTTTGACCATATTTTATTTACCTGCTAAAACCATTTCCTGTAATAAAAATAAAATAATAAAGCAAAATTATTCTTACCAAACCGATGCACAGTCAGGTCCCACGGTGTAATCCTTCAGAAAGGGTTAATGTTTACTGCAGGGACCGCAGCTAATGCTGCAGCCTCACAGTAAACCCCCAAATGAATGAGTTCCTCTCCTGGCTGACAGGAGAGGAAGTGGAAAGCTTAATTGATTGCTTTCCACTTTCACTTCAGGTCAGCCAGGGACACCATCAGTGACGTCAGAGGGAACTGATTAACAAAAATAGGGGTTCCCTTCGAAAAAAAAATGGCGTGGGGTCCCCCCTATTTTTGTTAACCAGCCAGATGAAGCAGACTGCTGAGGCATGGTTTTTCAGGCTGTTAAGGAGCCAAGATCCATGGACCTTGCCAGCCTGATAATACCAGGCCACAGCAGTCTGCATATCTTGGCTGATTAACAAAAATAGGGGATCCCCTCGAAAAAAATTGGCGTGGGGTCCCCCCTATTTTTGTTAACCAGCCAGATGAAGCAGACTGCTGAGGCCTGGTTTTTCAGGCTGTTAAGGAGCCAAGATCCATGGACCTTGCCAGCCTGATAATACCAGGCCACAGCAGTCTGCATATCTTGGCTGATTAACAAAAATAGGGGATCCCCTCGAAAAAAATTGGCGTGGGGTCCCCCCTATTTTTGTTAACCAGCCAGATGAAGCAGACTGCTGAGGCCTGGTTTTTCAGGCTGGTAAGGATCCAATATCCATGGACCTTGCAAGCCTGATAATACCAGGCCACAGCAGTCTGCTTAGCTTGGCTGGTTAACAAAAATAGGGGATCCCCTCGAAAAAAAAAACGGCGTAGGGGTCCCCCTATTTTTGTTAACCAGCCAAGTAAAATGCAGACTGCTGCGGCCTGGTATTAAAAGACTGTCAAGGCCCATGGATTTTGGCCCTCAACAGCCTGATAATACCAGGCTACAGCAGCCCCACATTTGGCGCATCAAAAGATGTGCCAATTGTGGCACTTTACCCGGCTCTTCCCACTGCCCTGTAGCGGTGGCAAGTGGGGTAATAAGGGGTTAATGTCACCATTGATTGAACGGTGACAATAAGCCCGGTTAATAATGGATAGGCGTCAATAAGACACCGATCCATTATTAATCCCAAAGTTTTTAAATGTGTAAAAAAAAAGACACAGCAAGAAAAAAGTATTTTAATGAAATAAAAGAGACAACACAGTTTTCATTTTTTTTATTACTCTCTCATTCCTGCGACGCCATCGATCTCCTGTAAAAAAATAAAAAAAACAAACCAACAGTATACCACCTGTCCGACGCAGTCCATAACGACAGTCCCACGACGATCCAGCTCTGCTACATCGCAATGACAGGCAGAGCCTGTCATTGCAACGCAGCACAGCTGATTACCTGCTTCCCCGGCGGTGACGTCATCGGACTGACTGCTTTACGGCCGGATTACCCAGCAGTCACTGCAGTTATCGCGAGAAACTGCATGTGACCGCCGGGGAGAAGAGGATGGCAGCCATGAAGCAGTCCAGGACGTGACCGCCGGAGATCTTCTGCCAGGTAAGTGCCGCTGACTCCTGACAGACCCGACAGACGGACACTGACAGTGACAGTGACATCCCGATTCCGGTATCCGATATGACGAAAATATCGGAACTCGGAATCGGAATTCCGATACAGCCAATATCGGCCGATACCCGATATTTGCAGTATCGGAATGCTCAACCCTACTCCTGAGGGATCTCCTCCCACACCTGGACTAAAGCATCCACCAACTCCTGGACAGTCTGTGGTGCAACGTGGCATGGCCTAAAATTTGCTGCAGCAGGCACAGCGTGCCACAGCCTTTGTCCCTCTTTCCCTTCTTCAAAGGTTGGGAAGTATGATGGTGGGCCCCAAGAATAATTTTTCTCTGGTGGGCCCAAGGTACTCCAGTCCGACGCTGCTGGCAAGGTCCATGGATATTGGCTCCCTAACAGCCTTAAATACCATGCCTCAGCAGTCTGCTTCATCAGGCTGGTTAACAAAAATAGGGGGACCCCACGCCATTTTTTTTTCGAAGGGAACCCCTATTTTTGTTAATCAGTTCCCTCTGACGTCACTGATTGTGTCCCTGGCTGACCTGAAGTGAAAGTGGAAAGCAATCAATTAAGCTTTCCACTTCCTCTCCAGTGTCTTCACCTACTGAATAGACTTGTATAATGTATATCAGATTAGCTCTAACTGACACCTAAGATGGTGGAAACAATGACAGGAAAAGCCCTCCCCCTTCCCAGTCTGATATAAAGGAGGGTCTTCTCTCTACCCTCATACATTCTCCTGAAGAATATCTTCCTGGATTCTTCTATTTCATATCCAGCAGCTACAATCAGAAGAAATAAGATAATGGAGAAGTCTAAAACACCTGAATCCCTCTCCGCCAACTGTCCAGCTAATACTGATGAAATGGAAATAATTTTTACCTTGCGAAACCCACATATACCAGAAAAGGAGGTTGCTGAAGACCTAGGAAAACTCTGCACCATCTTGAAAGGTCCCACCAAGGCCCTCAATGCTTTTGGATTTTGGACTGGGAATTGGTCTTTGCTGGTCAGACTGAGAAAAGACAATTCCTCATCTGATGGACTTTGTCATCTGCCAGACAGATGCACATTGGGAAACTCAGATGCTATAATTTATTACTTGTACAGTGAGGAGAATGGGAATCACAAGGAAGTCTACGAAATACCTTTCTGCGACAGCTGCCTCAGGGAAGGCCATGATTTTGTGGACTGTCCTGACATTCTGGAATACTGGGAGCTGAGATCCAAGGTCAGGAAGCTTTGGAAGAAGCGTAACAGGTAAGAGGATAATTTATTCCTCAATCCATCACTAGGGTCTTCACTCCTTGGATACATCTGTTTTTGGGACATTAGGGTGACAATCAACTTGATGTCAGACTTTTATTGTTATTTTTGTTGCAAGCTTGAAATCTTAGAATCTACTGCACACAATATGAGCCAGGATTAATCAGGATGAGCTTGGGGCAGAATATATCTCATTACTTTCATTATTATTGCGACCAATAATATCTAAAATGGGACCATTTCCCAAAAACTTGGGGTTTTCCAGTATATTTTGTAAAAATAGATACATTTGTCAATGTTTTGCCTCGTGTTTAATTTCATCATGGTGTAATAACTACATTTTATGCTTATTTTCCCACAGAAAAAATAACCATTTCCTTGCTGGTGCAGATGACAGAAGAACCACTGGCAACTGAATTTTGAAAACTAATTCTGGGTTCGATCTATATTAAGAGTCTCTGCCAGTTTTTCCCAAAGCAACTAGACTGAACACATCGGCACCTGGACTTTGTGCCGTGGAATGAAACCGAAGACACTTTAATCCTTTGTATATTTTGATCATTTTGTCAAACTGATTACTTTAACCCCTTAACGACCAAGCCATTTTGTAGGTTAAAGACCAGGCCAATTTTTACAATTCTGACCACTGTCATTTTATGTGCTCATAACTCTGGAACGCTTCAACGGATCTTGGCGATTCTGAGAATGTTTTCTCGTAACATATTGTACTTCATGATAGCGGTAAAGTTTCTTCAATATAACTTGCGTATATTTATGAAAAAACCGGAAATATGGCAAAAATGTTGAAAATTTTGCAATTTTCAAAATTTTAATTTTTATGCCATTAAATCAGAGAGATATGTCACAAAAAATAGTTAATAAATAACACTTCCCACATGTCTACTTTACATCAGCACAATTTTGGAACCAAATTTTTTTTTTGTTAGGAAGTTATAAGTGTTAAAAGTTGACCAGCAATTTCTCATTTTTCCAACAAAATTTACAAAACCATTTTTTTAGGGACCACCTCACATTTGAAGTGAATTTGAGGGGTCAATATGACAGAAAATACCCTAAAGTGACACCATTCTAAAAATGCACCCCTCAAGGTGTTCAAAGCCACATTCAAGAAGTTTATTAACCATTTAGGTACTTCACAAGAATTGAAGCAATGTGGAAGGAAAAAATTAACATTTAACTTTTTTTCCCAAAATTTTTCTTTCGACACAATTTTTTTAAATTTTATCAAGGGTATCAGTAGAAAATTAACCACACTATTTTTTTGTACAATTTCTCCTGAGTACACCGATACCCCATGTGTGGGGGTAAACCACTATTTGGGCGCATGGCAGAGCTCGGAAGGGAAGCAGCGCCATTTGACTTTTTTGGCTGGAATTGAGATTGGACGCCATGTCGCATTTGGAGAGTCCCTGTGTGCCTAAACAGTGGAAACCCCCCACAAGTGACCCCATTTTGGAAACTAGACCCCCAAGGAACTTATCTAGATGTGTGATGAGAGCTTTGAACCCCCAAGGGCTTCACAGAAGGTTATAACGTAGAGCCGTAAATTTAAAAAATCATATTTTTTCCACAAAAATGATCTTTTCATCCCAATTTTTATTTTCCAAAGGATAAAAGGACCCCAAAAGTTATTGTGCAATTTGTCCTTAGTACGCTGATACCCCATATGTGAGGGAAAACCACTATTTGGGCACATGGCAGAGCTCGGAAGGGAAGCAGCGCCATTTGACTTTTTTGGCTGGAATTGAGATTGGACGCCATGTCGCATTTGGAGAGCCCCTGTGTGCCTAAACAGTGGAAACCCCCCACAAGTGACCCCATTTTGGAAACTAGACCCCCAAAGGAACTTATCTAGATGTGTGGTGAGAGATTTGAACCCCAAGGGCTTCACAGAAGGTTATAACCTAGAGCTGTAAAATTAAAAAATCATATCTTTTCCACAAAAATGATCTTTCCACCCCAATTTTTATTTTCCAAAGGGTAACAGGACCCCAAAAGTTATTGTGCAATTTGTCCTGAATACGCTGATACCCCATATGTGGGGGTAAACCACTATTTTGACGCATGGCAGAGCTCGGAAGGGAAGGAACGCCTTTTTCAACTGCAGACTTTGATGGAATGGTCTGCGGGTGTCATGTCACATTTGGAGAGCCCCTGATGTGCCTAAACAGTAGAAACCCCCCACAAGTGACTCCATTTTGGAAAATAGACCCCCCAAGGAACTTATCTAGATGTGTGTTAAAGCACTTTGAACTCCCAAGTGCTTCACAGAAGTTTATAACTTAGAGCCGTGAAAATAAAAAAAATCGTATTTTTTCCCACAAAAATAATTTTTTGCCACCAAATTTTTATTTTTATAAGGGTAACAGGAGAAATAGGACCCCAAAAGCTATTGTGCAATTTGTTCTGAGTACGCTGATACCCCATATGTGGGGGGGAACCACTATTTTGACGCATGGCAGAGCTCGGAAGGGAAGGATCACCGTTTTTAAATGCAGACTTTGATGGAATGGTCTGCGGGTGTCATGTCGCCCTTGGAGAGCCCCTGATGTACCTAAACAGTAGAAACCCCCACAAATGACCCCATTTTGCAAACTAGACCCCCCAAGGAACTTATCTAGATGTGTGGTCAGCACTTTGAACCCCCAAGGGCTTAACAGAAGTTTATAACGTAGAGCCGTGAAAATAAAAAAATCTTTTTTTTTTCCACAAAAATGACCTTTTTGCCCCCAAATTTTTATTTTTATAAGGGTAACAGAAGAAATAGGACCCAAAATTTGAAGCGCATTTTGTCCTGAGTATGCTGATACCCATATGTGGGGGGGGAACCACTGTGATCGCCTTATTGCGATCTTTGGGAGGCAGAATGAACAAATCCACAAAAGATGAAGAATTGGTTTTCTTTTTTACGCCGTTCCTCGTGCGGTATTAGTGTTTAGGCGACTTTATTCCTCGGATCGGTGAGATTACACTGATACCAGATTTATACCCTTTTTTCATGTTTAGCTTCTGTCACACTCTAAAAGACGCTTTTTTTTAAATAATTTTTTGTAAGAAATTTTGCATCGCCGTATTTTGAGAGCTATAATTTTTCCATATTTCGGCTGACAGAGTTATCTGTGGGCTTATTTTTTGCGGGACGAGTTGACGTTTCTATTGGTACCATATTCGGGCACATAACGTTTTTTGATCGCTTCCTATTCCGATTTTTGTGGAAGCAGAATGAACAAAAACCAGCAATTCAGGAATTGTTTTTTTTTTTTTTTTACTCCGTTCCGCGTGTGGTAAAATTGATAAAGCAGCTTTATTCTTCGGGTCACTACGATTACAGCGATACCTCATTTATATATTTTTTTATGTTTTAGCGTTTTTTACACAATAAAAAGTTTTATAGAAAAAATAATTATTTTTGCATCAGTTTATTCCGCGAGCGATAACTTTTTTATTTTTTTGCTGATGATGCTGTATAGCGACTTGTTTTTTGCGGGACAAGATGACGTTTTCAGCGGTACCATGGTTATTTATATCCCACTTTTTGATCGCGTGTTATTGCACTTTTTCCAAGCGGTGTGATGATACCGCTTGGAAAAAGTATAATTAACTACTTTTTTTTTTTTATGGCTTTCACTGAAGGGGTTAACTAGGGATACGCTTTTATTGATAGGATTTTTACGGACGCGGCGATACCAAACGTGTGGTTTTTTTGTTTTTTGTTTTTTTTATTACATAAAAATGTGTATTTTTTAGGGGATTTTTTTTAAATTATTTTTTAATATTTTTTTTACAATTTTTTTTAAAAAATGCTTTTTTTTACTTGTCCCTTTATGGGACTTTCACTTTTTTACTTTTGATTGCAGTTACAATGCATTGCAATGCTCCAGCAGCAGTCAGGGGGTTAACAGCCAGGGGCGGCGGGGGCGCCGCTCCTGGCTGTCAGTGCAGGAAGCCTGGCCACTGCAGCGCCGGCTCCTGCACTGATCGCGCTGGAGATGCTGAAATTTCAGCATCTCTTGCGCGATCGCTGCTGTGTTTGGTCAGTCAGATTGACTGACCAATCACAGCGCTGTAGGTGCGGGGACTGACGGCAAAGGTCCCCGCACCGCTTGCGATGCCTGTCAGCTGCTTTGACAGCTGTCGGCACTGATCTACCACTGCGTGTTTACACACAGTGGTAGATCAAAGGGATGACGTGCACAGTCCGTCCTGGTGCCGAACTGACACCCGGCCATGACGGACTGTGCACGTCATTGGACATTAAGGGGTTAATAAAACTTGAGTTTAATCCAAAAATATTTCTTCTTTGTGTCATCTTTGTATTCATTCAACAGGGAAAAGTTGTTCTCAATGTAAGTCAGGTTTCTCCAAACCAGTGTCTTATAGAGTTAAAATTGATGTTCTGATGTTTCTGAGTTATAATTGACTTGGGGTGCAGTGATAGGGGTGCGAATACTCCCATTCAATAATGTGTATACTTTTTACAACAAAACAAATAATGGTTAGTTTTTATCTCATACATTCTCCCAGCTTTATCATGTATATATGAGCTGCTCTAGTTCTCCGTACATGTCAATACACTACAGGTGTTCCCAGGTTATTCACATATAATGATCACAAAGTTGCAGGTTCAGCTCCAGTTTTTTTTTATAAGAATCACAGTTTTTGTTTAAAAATAATATTCAAGTGTGACACATCTGTATAATGCAAACACCCTCTAAATCTCTGGCTCTGTTCTGGTACAACTGGGGAACCCACCATGCAGGAATCCAGTTCACAATATTTCATATATCTTGATGACGAGACCTGAGTAGTCTCGAAAGCTTGCAATTTGTTACCATCTTTTCAGTTAGCCATTAAAAGGTATCAACCACTGAGGACTCTCAATTCTAAATATTTTTCTATCTACTGCCTAACACGGTACAAAGATATACATCTTTACTGTATCAGTTCAAAACAAGGCAGAGATAAGGCCTGAAAATACAAGAACACCAAGAGTTAATCCAACAAAATAATTGTCCTGTACTTAAACTCTCATTTTGTCATATTCCTGTACCCCAAGTGGAATTGTGTCATTATGGGTCCAGGAAAATGACGCTCACACTTGAAAACTTGATAATGACATCAAGTTACAGGCTGTTATTATCCTTTATCCCAATTGTCAGTATTTCATTTTTCTATACCTTTTGGTTTTCTCATCTGCTACCCCATGTTATAGTGTCATCATCCAGAACCCCATTTGTCAGTTTCTTTTTATCCTGTGCCCCAAGTGTCGACGTGCTTATTTCTACTTATTAACCCCTTAAACCCTTATCCTCATGTGAACCCTATCAATGCCAAAGCTCTTTTGGGTAGCAGTTATGCTTCTCTCTGAAATGCCTAGGAAGAGTTTTTAGGATACTAACATTATTTGCATTAAGGGGTGCTAGAATGTCTCTTGTATGTTCACAAGTTCTTATCAGAAGCTCTTGTGAAGTCAATCCAAAATAGATCAAACCACACGTACATTTGGCGTAGTAAACCACCTTGGTTGTACTACACGTAATATGGTCCTTGATCATGAATTCACTGGAGCCATCCATTGATGAAAATGATGTGGCCCTATTTAGATTTTTTCAAGCCAAACAACCACCACATGGAAAGAAGCCATGTCTTGGTTTTCCTGCCCCAAAATCGTCCACGTAATTAGCAACATAATGGCTGTTAACCAGGATATCCCTGGGATTTCTGAGTATAGACCAATGTTTATTTATAATTGCTGTCATACTCTCCCATTGATGATTATTAGTGATGAGTGAACATGCTCGCCATTACTTGTTACTCGCCTGAGTATCATGGTACTCGGTATACTCGTTGAGCACCGAGCATTTCCGGGATTACTCGGCGGGAACTGGGGTCTCCACCCAGCATTTTTGGCGGACTTTAGAGACCCAATCACACAACAGGGATTGTCTGCCAATCAATGAAACGCCATAGCCATCTTTGTTGTGGTCATGCAGTGATTGACTGGAAGCACAGCATCATCAGGGGTATAAGAGACCGGGAGCTGACCTGCTCTGCGCATTCAGCTCTGGATTGAAATAGTGTAGGGGGAGCTGCTGCCGAGATAGGGTCAGATTTGGCGATTTGTTAGTCAGAGTGGGGTCTACCATCCTAAACTACTAAAATCCTGATAAACCAACAGACCTTCTAAGAAATAATTCCAGAGTATATATGTTCCAGTGTTAGGTAGGCATGGTAGTGTATGTCGCTCTATATAACATCAGTGCAAGGCCTGCAGGCACTGTATGTGTGTCCATGATGATTGCATACATCAAGAGGGTCCATTCCCTTCCTGTGTTCTGGTGCTGCTGCTGATGCTACGTGTATGATATATTGGCTGTATATAGCTAGCCCCAGGTGTAATTGGAATACAGGCCACACATTTTTTGGTGTGGTATCTCCATGCCAGCTCATATCTGTGCATGCTCAAAGTTTGGCTAGTGAACGCAAAACATTTTTTTTTGCCCTGAGTGTGACTGCACTTAAAAACACCTGTATTTAGCCAACAAAAAAGAAACACAGAGCACACATTTGTCGTACTGGTATCTCCATGCCAGCTAATATCTATGCATTCTCAAAGTTTCGCTAGTGTACACATTTTTTTTGCCCTGAGTGTGACTGCACTTAAAAATACCATGAGCTAGCCAAAAAAAACAGGGCACACATTTGTCGTACTGGTATCTCAGTGCCAGCTCATATCTGTGCGTGCTCAAAGTTTGACCAGTGTACACCAGTTTCAATTTTTTGTCCTGGATGTGAATGAATTTATATACAGCACTATGTTGCATTTTAAAAAACAGGCTACATTTAACAGTGGGATCTATCTGTGACAAGCCTCATACATCCGTGGGCCAAAAATTGAGGCATTTTAGGCCTAACTTCCCTTTTTTGGCCAGTCTGTCAGTCTCGTTATATCCAGCAGTCTTTTTTATCCAAAAAATCATAAAAAATTAATCCAGTCTGTTGTCTCCGGCTGAGGCCTGGTTTATCTGTGGTGGAAAATCTTTTTTTGGCAGGCATATGTTCGCTCGGCGAAACCCGACTTTGGCGAAAGTCGGCGACTTATGAATCTGACCGACCTGTTTCACTCATCTCTACTCTGTATATTTTGATCATTTTTTCAAACTTGTTACTTCAATAAAACTTGAATTTAATTAAAAAAATGTTCTTCATTGTCTCATCTTTAAAGTCATCCAAAAGGGAAAAGTTGTTCACAATATAACTCATATTCCTCTAAACCTGTGTCTTATAGGGTTAAAATAGATGTTTTGGTGTTTCTGGGTTATGATAGACTTTGGGTGTACAAATACTCCCATTCAATTATGTGTATACTTTTTACAACAATAAAACAAATAATGGTTAGTTTTTCTCTCATACATTCTCCCAGCTGTATCTTGCATATATGAGCTGCTCTGGTCCTCTGTACATGATAATACACTACATCTGTTCCCAGGTTCTTCACATATAATAATCACAGAGTTGCAGATTCATCTCCAGATCTTTAGTATAAGAAATAATCACATTTTGTGTTTCTAAAAACAATATACACATGTGATATTTCTGTATAATATCTACACCAAGAGTTAATCTAACAAGTTTGTTGTCCTGTACCGAAAATCTCATTGCGTAATTTTCCTGTACCCCAAGTGTTATCGTGTCATTATGAGTACAGGATAGTTACACTCACACTTGAATAGTGGATAATGACCTCAGGTTTCAGATAGTTATTATCCTGTATCCCAATTGTAAGCATTTCAGTTTTCTGTACCTCCAAGAGTTGGTTTTATCATCATGTATCCCGAGTTCTATTGTCATTGTCCAGAATTCCATTTTTCAGTTTCTTTTTATCTTAATATCCTAAAAAATTTACAAGAGCGAAATTCATTTTTGGTTTCTACAAAAATGGGTCTGTTTGTGGTAGAACTGGGGTGCCACAATGCAGGAATCCATGTCAGGAACAGATCAGGTTCTGGACAAGGCAGAAGAGGCCTAAAAAGTAATGGCCGGAGCAGAGCCTCCCTCCCCTCAAGAAAGAGGCGTGGGCGGAGGCCGGCATGAAGGGGGTTTGGAGGGGTTTACAAAGAGGGAGGAACATTTAAATGAGAGGGGGTGGTGGGGGGTTTATAAGGCAGTGATGGGGCGGATCCAGGTGTCAGTTCCTGCCTTGCCCCATCAGTAGTACTGCTCACCATGTCAGTGAATGTGGCGCTGGAGCGCCTCAGGTCTGCGGCCTTGTCACAGCCGCCAGGATGGCTGGAAGCGCAGGTTGCGATCCTTGTCCAGGGAACGCCCGGTCAGTCGTCTGGGGCAGCACAGCGGGAGAGGCGTCCAAGACGGGTGAGGCCTCCAGAGTGGCTTTCGCCCGATCAGGCTCCTCGGGCGTCGCGTCGGCGCAGGAGCCCCTCACGGGCCCCTCCAGGCTGGGCGCCGCGCGGCCCTCGTGCCAGCAGGCCTCGGCCTGGGAGGAATCCGCCCTGCCGGTGAGGCCCTGCGGCGGTAACCTCTCCTCCGCCGCGTTCTAGTCAGGGGGTGGAGCCGTTACGTGCCGGGCGTCTTTTGAGATCTGCGTCCTCGGGAGGTCGCAGTTGCGATCGGCTTGCTCTGTGGCCTGCCTCAGGCAGCATCGCAGGTGCATCGGCGGTGGAGCCGTTACGCGCCGGGCGTCTTTTGAGAGCTGCGTCCTCGGGAGGTCGCAGTTGCGATCGGCTTGCTGTGCGGCCTGCCTCAGACAGCGATGCAGGTGCGTCGGTGGCTAATGGATTGGCCGGCTCACCAGTTCAGCAATTGTCCCCCCTTGATAGCGGCGGGGTTCCAGGTTTGTCGGGGGGCCGCAGGGGCAGTGTTCCTGCACGGCGGCCTGCCTCTGTTGACGGCTCCAGAGTTTCGGAGGCCGAGGCATCGGTCGGCAGTTCGGGGCAACAGATTTTATCCCCCATAGTGCGTGGGGTTCCAGATGTGGCGGGGGGCCGTCGCTGTGTGGTGAACGTGGGGTGGGCTGCCTACGCTGCCGTTTCTAGAGCGGAGGCCCCTGATGGTTTGTCGTCGGCCTGCTATACGGCAGGGCTTAGTCAGCTGACCTCGGTGGATAGCGGGTGGGGATCCCACTCGGGTGTCACTGGGGTGCAGAGGGGGCCATTACTGGGAGCGGCATTGAAGCATCATCGGGTGCTACTGCGACCCAGTCGTCATCGCTATTTGAGGACCAGCGGGCTGGATCCCCAATGGGGTCTAGGCCTTTTTCTCCTGGAGGTCCCCACGGGGTTTCTGGACGTCAGGAACAAATCAGCGGAGTCGTTGTGCCGGATCGCGGCAGTGGGGATGCATCTTTGGAGCCAGGTTATCTGACTGGAGGGCTCACAGCACCCTCGCAGCCCGGTGAGTATAATTCTGTGTCAAGTGTCTGTCATTCGTTTTTGTCTTCTTCACCGTTTGGGGTAGTTCGGTTGGGAGTCGGTAATAGTGTTGGGGGGCTGCCGAGGTAGCTGGGGTTAAGGATATGTTGGTTGATGTGCGCAATTTGCTGTCACGGTTAGAGAGGGGTTTTGGTTCTCCGTCTCCGATGACGGCTTGGGTTGGGTCGCAGGTTGGGGGGCAACTGGTTTCGAGCGGGACGGAGCAGGAAGGGCATAGTGCCGAACCTGTGTCTGTGTCGGTGCAGACAGAGAAGGAAAAAGAGTGTCGGGTGCATTTAGATGATAGGGCTCACGGGGAGGTGTATGTTTGTTTTGAGGGCCCCTTGGGGGCGCATTTGAAGAAGGAGGTGAAAGAGCGTATTTGGAAGGATGAGTATGTTGAAATATTCTCTTTATTGCCTTTGGAGAAATTTAATTTGGACAAAAGTAAAAAGGAGGATAGTAAGAAGGAGGAGCAGGAAAAACGGAGGTGGCGCTTAATTCCTCAGACGTTTGTTAATTGGCAACAAGCGTTTGCCATTTTGGCAAGTGTTATCGGGGAAAAAGCTCCGGACAACTGTTCGGCTTTATTTTGCTACTTTGATGCTATAGGGGAGGCATATAGGGTGTATGGGGGGCAGGCTTGACTGCGGTATGACGAGCAGTTTAGGCAAAGGAAGGCTGTTCGTCCGGCAATTCATTGGGATCAGAAGGATATTGGTCTGTGGATGAGAGTCATAGCACAGAATAAGTTCGGGCATTCCTTTCATGGGGGAACAGGGGGCGCCAGCCAGAGTAGCAATAACGCGGGGGCAGCTGGAGGAAGTGGTCAAGGGCAAGCAGGTGGAAACAAATTTGGGGTATGCTGGCAGTTTAATGACGGCCAGTGTAAGTTTGGGGCAGGGTGTAAATTCAAACATGTTTGCTCCAACTACAATGGCGCCTCACATGGAGCGTCTAAGTGTTTTAAAAAAGGGAAGCAAAAATCTGGGGGTGGTAATTCACAAGGGAGAGACTCCAGTGAGGCTGGAAAGGATGGTCCCTTATCTAAATAGATATGAGGACAAGGAGAAGGCGGCGTTGTTGTATAATGGTTTTAAGGATGGTTTTGTTATCCCACATCCCCGTTTGCTATCCCGCGGGTACTTAGGAATTTGCGTTCGGCCCTATTGCATAAGGAGGTGGTGGGGGAAAAATTGACAAAGGAAGTTTCGTTGGCGGGCCCTTTCTCGTCGCCACCTTTTTCTAATCTTGTGGTTTCCCCATTGGGCGTTGTTCCAAAGAAGGAGCCGAACAAGTTTCGGCTTATTCAGCATCTTTCTTACCCGTGGGGGAGATCGGTGAACGATGGTATCGTTCCTGAAATTTGTTCGGTGGTTTATTCCTCTTTTGATGAGGCTGTGCGATGGGTGAGGAAGTGCGGTCGAGGGGCCCTTATGGCTAAGACCGACATCGAATCTGCCTTTCGACTTTTGCCGGTGCATCCGGATAGCTTGAAGCTACTGGGTTGTTTTTGGGAAGGCGGGTTCTTTGTTGACAGGTGCTTACCTATGGGGTGTTCTTTATCATGTGCATATTTTGAAGCTTTTAGTTCCTTTCTAGAGTGGGTGGTGCGAGAGGTGTCCGGTTGTGAATCAGTTATTCATTACTTGGATGATTTCTTGTGTGTGGGCCCGGCAAACTCTTCGCGCTGTCATGGGATTTTGAGAGCTGTTGAGTGGGTGGCGGAGCGTTTTGGGGTTCCTTTGGCGCCTGGTAAGACTGAGGGTCCATCTACTTGTTTGTGTTTTCTGGGGATAGTCATCGATACGGTGGCATGGGAGTTCAGATTGCCCGAGGAAAAGTTGTTGGCTTTACGGGCTGAAGTGGGAAGAGCGCGCCGTTTGAAGAAGTTGTCGTTGCGGGATTTGCAGTCGTTGCTAGGGAAGCTGAATTTTGCATGTCGAGTGATGCCGATGGGGCGAGTTTTTTCACGTAGGCTGGCAAGCGCTACGGCAGGGATTAAAGCCCCTCATCACTTCATACGGTTGTCTGGGGAACTTAAGGCGGACTTGGCTGTTTGGGATTCCTTCCTAAAAGGGTATAACGGGCGCTCATTGGTCATGGCTGAGGTTGTTGGGAATGATGTGTTGGAGTTGTTTACGAATGCGGCCGGCGGTGTTGGTTTTGGAGCCTATTTCAGGGGTCAGTGGTGTACGTCTCGCTGGCCTGGGGAGTGGGTGTCAGAGGGCTTGGTGCGCAACATAACATTGTTGGAGATTTTTCCGATCCTTGTGGCAGTGCACTTATGGGGGCAGGAGTTTCGGGAGTTTCGGGAGTTTCGGGATCGTCGGGTGCGGTTCAATTGTGATAACATGGGAGTCGTTTGTGCAATTAATGGGCTTACTTCATCCTCTCCTCCTGTCGTTCGAGTTTTGCAACGTTTGGTTTTGCTATGTTTGGCATTGAATGCGCACGTGACTGCGACGCATGTTCCGGGTGTGAAGAATGATATAGCTGATTCTCTTTCTCGTTTACAGTGGGATCGTTTTCGCTCATTGGCCCGGAAGCGGAGTACGAAGGTTTAGCCTGCCCGGAGGAGCTGTGGAAGGTGGTTTACGGTCTTCAGAGTCACTGATTAGGGCGTCGTTGGCTCCGAAAACTTGGGCGGCTTATCAGGCAGTGTGGCTTAATTGGGAAGTTTTTAGCGACAATTCCAGTTGTGGGGCATGGGGTGGATCAACAAAGGGCCTTGTTGGCTTGGTTGGGGCAGGGAGCGAGGGAAGGATGGTGTTGTGCTAAAGTATCGCGGGTTTTGGCAGCATTATTTTTTGGTTTCCGTTTGCGTGGGACTTGTGATTTGTCAAAGACCTTTTTGGTA